>VXCM01003683.1:21891-41739 GCA_014773175.1 Lucifuga dentata | reverse complement strand
CCAGGCATGCAGAAATGGCAGGTGAGTGGCTGACCAGACATGCAGAAATGGCAGGTGAGTGGCTGATGCAGAACTGTGACATGTTTCCAAGGCTTTAAGTCACGTTGCGAAATGATTCACCATCTCGTCTTCATGTCACTTCCTCCGTCAGTGTGACTTGTGATCTTCTCCACCTCCAACACGCCACACGCCTTTCTCACACTATATAATCTATACGCTATAAACAGAGATTGAGGCTTCACTCTGAACCTCCATCTGTTTGGCTCTGCAGGATCAATGGAAGAAATCAATTAAAAACAGTGCTAAATCATGCTTCTAAAAAAATTTTCTTCCATGCCTGCACACGTAATGAGCTAACTGCCCTTGATTTGCTTATTACTTTTTTATTAATATTGTTATTATTTTATTATTAGTTTTGGTGCATCACATTTTTCACTGAAACATCCAATAATCACTTGAACCTTCCCTTACAATACATTTTAGAAAAACATTTCCTTACATTCTATGATATTATTACATATACAACGCATTGTATTCAATTTCATAATCAAAGCCTGCAGTGTTACATTAAATGTTAATATTCTAGCATCATTTTTATAAAAATCTCAGACATATTTGGTATCTTTGGGAATGTTTGGCTGTCCTCAAGAATTTAAAATAATGTTTTGTGAATTTGAACCTGGGGACGATCATTAGCCTTCTTCTGTAAATGACCCAATGAGCTAGATTTTGGCATCAATCCTGCCAAAAAACATGGAGGTCACAAGATATTTTACAAAAGTCACCGCAAATAAATCAGTGCCAAATTAAAATTGCATAAAGATGATGATGTAACAAGCAGGAGAGTGTGTGTGGTGAAGTTGTTGCCATTGATATACATTCTTTTCAGAATCTGAAAAGCTTTTATCAAGAAAACATGAGATACTGTATGTTGACATGCTAAAAGGTGATTATTGAGTACTGATTGATTGTGTACTATCCATAATTAAAATGGCGTTACCATGCATGCCTGTATCATTTGCTGACTGTAGCTTCATGCTAAATACATTTTGGTCAAAAACGAATTTTGAAAACCCTAAATGTTGTTACATTGGGAAAACTTAATATAAAATTAATATAGTCCATAAGGTGTCGAGTGGGGTGTGTGTGTGTGATTTTGCTGCAGGATTTGAAGTGGAAAGGTTGTCAGGCAAAAAAGATGTTGAATGGCGAAGGTGGGGAAAGCCCAGCTCCATGAACAGAAAGTGGGATTTCCATCTGCTCATGTTGATTTTGTTTTTCTTCAGTTTGATTGGGCTTGATCTCTGTCACAGGGACACCATCTGCCCTCTAATATACACACTGTCACACACCCCTTCCAGCTAATTTGACTTACACACATTCACATATTTGGAAACGAGGCCACTTGGTGTATTTATTAATGTATTTCTTTAAAGGACCATACCAAAGAATAAAACTGTATTTCAGCTTTCCTGATATTTTGCAAAATCTCAATCTTTCAAAATCAAACATTCAAGTGATACACCCACCTTAAAAATCCATGTTTCTCCTGCTAATAGTTACACAGCCTTATGAAGTCATGGTCCTTTAAATTTTTCCATAAACACAGGTCTTCTTTTGGGACTATATTCCCTGGTGGAGGCATAATTCACTCTGCAATTTTTATTGCGTTTAATTATTGCTAAAATTATTATTATTATTATTAATTATTGCTAAAATTATGTAACTTCTACAAAAAACCTGAATACACGTCTTGTTGGTGATGGATTACCTATCCCAAGAACATTTCAAGTATCATCAAGTTGATTTTAATAGCGTACCAGAATGAATTGAAACCAATGGAGGTCTGGAAGGTAGGAAAAACATTTTTAATTCACTGTTCCAGTAGTATCCTTTGGGGAATGATTGTCAGTAACGTTACGTGTATGAAATTGAATATATTAGACTCAAACATGCAAAATGGGCAGTATGGTCCTTTAAATTAATTGTATTAAAGTGTTACCTCTTGGCTGTCCATTTAGCGTGAATCCAGCAACACCAAACAGAATCTTCTTCTTCTTCTTCTGTAAAATTTTATGGTGGTTGGCAAACAACAAATTGGTGCATTACCGCCACCAACTGGTGAGGAGTGTNAAAATTTTATGGTGGTTGGCAAACAACAAATTGGTGCATTACCGCCACCAACTGGTGAGGAGTGTGGATCAGGATTCAATTATTTCTTTAACAAAACAAAACAAAACAAAAAAAAACAAAACACAAAAAACAAAAAAAACACAATAATAATCTCATATTCTAACACTTAACCCTGTTCTCCTTAAATAATGAAACAAAAAAGAATAACATAAAGCCCCTGAGCTTTGTTGTAACATATCTTTCAGATTAAATTTTACCTTTCTCTCTTTTAGACTGTTCATCAGCTCCCTTCTCTCCTCTGTATACTGTGGACATTCTGTCATTACATGTTCTATTGTTTCATCTACATTGCAATAACTACATCTTCCTGAGTTATGTTTTCCTATTTTAAAAAGTGAAACATTCAACCCTGTGTGTCCAAACCTCAACCTCCAAATGATTGTTTCATCTCTTCGATTTCTACCTGCTGATCTCATTTTCCCTACTGATCTTTGAATACTGTAATACCACCGTCCTCTTCTTTCCTCATCCCACTGTTTTTGCCATCTTTGATTAACTGACTGTTTAATTATGCTTTTCATTTCTGATTTACTGTACTTTATATTTATATCCTCACACTGTTTTCCTGTAGCTTGTTTAGCTAGTTTATCTGTGATTTCATTTCCTTTTATGCCAACATGAGCTGGGACCCATAAAAACACCACATATAATCCCATCATGCAAATTCTATACAAAGTCTGTAAAATTTCAAGCAATATATCTGGTCTACTTTCTGACTGATGTTTTTTTTATACTGTATAATACCAAACAGAATCAGGTGTTGTGCATTTCTTAAATGGAGGCCTTCCTGGTGGAATGTACCAACTGTGGTAGAGTTGGAGGGGGGTTTTAGTGTCTTGAGTTAGATGTGTTTCAAAGAGTACCCATTGCTAGAATGTTTATTAATTTGTGTAATTAATAAACATTTATATGTAACTGTTAAAAATTGGATTTATTTATCTTTAAGATACCTTTAAGATACTTGATGAGTTAATTGATATTTTTTTTTTTTTTTTNTTTTTTTTTTTTTTTGTGGGTGGAGCATCAGGTTATAAAGGTCTGGGGTTTCATTTATTTATTTATTTAAAATGGACCATGTACAGTACTAAACAAATGTTGCTATTTGATGTATTGTAACAGAGTTAGCTTAAAGCTAATTTTCATCAGCAGTCCCTCGGCAGGTCACATGTAAAAAAGAATCCATACAAACACTAAGACTAGTTACACTAAAANAAAAAAAAAAAAAAAAATACCAGACAAGTAACAACAATTCTTTTGCTGGCAGAGAGGCAGAAACTGTTTGGTTAACTATAGAGGCCTAAACTTTCCATGCATAGCCGTAGTATAGTTTGAGTTAGTTTTCTGTTGCCTATGCTAGGTATTGTAACATTTGGGGTCGGTGGTAGCCTAGCCGTTAGCTTTAGCCTCCGGATAGGTTACAGACGGGGTTATCAGACAGACTATGAGTTTGGGTTTCACAGCTTTATTAACAGAAAATAAAGCTTCAGCCATACATGGTTCAGTTGGTCTCACAGTACAAATATATTCCATACATGGAAATAATATCAATACTGAAGCGACTTCTCATAACACACACCTTCAACTTGCTCCATTACCAAAAGGGAAGCGAGGGAGAAAGAGAGAGAGAGAAGACAACATAGCAACGTTAACTCCACATCTGGATGTGAAGAGTGTTACTCGTGTCCAACTGTGGTACTGCAATACAGGAGAATATATTACTATTCTGTGACTGTTGTAGTATGTTGACTTTGCACACTTATTGAATGAGTTCAGCAAATATAACTGTCCTTTAATAATACTCACAATGGGAGAAACAGTCACTTCTCCTGCACAAAATATGTAATATTTCAAGCCGAATTAACCAGCAAAATGTACATAATTCAAGGACTTTCCTCATTTTTTAGGTTAAGTCTGACCTTGGATTTTTCTTGTAAACCTGAGCTCTGGTGACTTTGTATAATCCTCATCTTATTCTGGATCTCTGTGTGTTTTTGTCCCTGCAGGCTCGGTACCTGCTGGAACCAATCATTCCGCTTCGATTAAATCCTGGCCCATGGTGCGGCATTGCCATGTGTCGTCGTCGGGCTGCTGAGGGGTTTGGAGCTGCTGCCCTACATCGCCTAAATGTGTGGAAATTGGAAGTAGAAGTGGGTCAGAACACAAACAGCCTGTGGATAATCAGACAGTTCTTATGTGGAAAGCCATTAATCAAGCAGTCTGCATCACCTTCTTAATCACTTTGTGTTTAGCTCTTCTACAGCTTCTTCTCAGCAAATTATGGGAGTTTAAGTCTTTTAACTGTGTTTTTTAAGTCTTATTTTTAATTCTCTGAGTTTAAAGAAAGTTTTGGAATGATGTGATCACCGACATCTGTTTTTTTGGTATCGCAATATCTCAAAAAACTTGTAGACAGATTACGATTAAATTTGGAGGACAGCCTAAAAATGTCAAAAAGATGATGAATTAATTTTGGAGGTGAAATTACACAGATCAACCTGATGGTGGCACTGTAACCATTTTTAGCCCAGAGGTACTCAAATAGAAATCTTAAAGGTCCACAAAGAAAATTTTCTATAAGACAAAGGTCAGTCAAGCCAGAGTTGGACTGGGATCCTAATTTTTTCCAAGAATTTAAGGTGTTGAGTGGAGTGTGTGTGGGTGTGCGTGCGTGTGTGTGTGCTGACGAAACTAGCTGCACTATCAACTCTCATTGAGCCCAATACCATGTCAACCCATCGTCATGGAGATGACGGGACGCTGAATGTGAATGGACCAAACTAAAGAGTAGACATTCTCACACAGACAGTGGAGCAGTCTGACATTCGGTGAATTCGGAGAATTTTGACTTGTTGCATCACGGCGATGTCTCACAGATAATACAAATAATACATATGAAGGTATAATTTGTTCAGAGTCCAGAGATAGTTGTGGTTCAGTCCGAATCTGGACCGGAGTCCGGACTTTGAGGATGACTGTTTTAACCTATAACTTCTGAACCATAATTCATAGTATCAAAATTATTTTTTTCTGCCTGAATTTCTTGGGTCTAGATGCATCCTACCACACTGGTGTCGCCTCTTTCCACCCAACTAAATTTTCTGCCATTTTGAAATTTTTTCCGAAACAAGTTTTTTTTTTTTTTTATATCTCCAATCTATATAACGATAATGGTGAAACCTGAAACAATGATCAGCCAATAAACAGCAATGATATGGATGCCACCATCATCCCTAAACTTCTCATTCTAGATAATTAAAGATAATTTCATCGTGGGGTCTAATCATGAATATGTTATTACTTCCTGTTAACTTATCAATTGATGTTATCGTGCTTAGTCGTGCAACTGTTATGAAGTTGTAATGCAGGAAAAAGTTTTGTTATAGGCTCTTTTGGCTGTGTTTGAAATGTTTCATGTAGCATAGCCTCAGCATGCGATACTGGCCTTAGAAATGTAAAAATATGAACTAATCTACCTTGCTGCAGTCATTTAGAAGCTTCATGGAGGTAGCTGTTAGGCTGTGATGGAGTATTTTGGTTGGGTGTGATGACTCGTGTCTGATGAGAGATGACTGCTCAGCCACAGTCGGATGACAACAATTAACAGAGTTTATTTCAAAGTCATTTTGATTTTCTGGGCTTTGATTATGTGTAACCGGAGCGTCACGTCTTTCAATGTGACATTATTTTTACGTTCAGCCTCTGTGGTACATGGTACAAAAGTCATGGCTGCTGCATGTGTTTTTTTTCATTTTGCTTTACGTAAAACATTTCTCAGACTCAGTGTGTGAATTTTGCCATATAAATAAATGTATCCTAATTGCTTTGACTTTGTCTGTGTGTTGACGCATTAAGTCAAGGGTCTCAAATGAGAGGAACTGCATGCCACCGGAGTCTTGCTGCATAAATTTACATATAAGGGTACATTCATAACCTTTTCTTTCACTGGCAGCACCTAATTTACATGTAATTCTATGGGATTTCCAGAAAAGTGCTCTGTTATGTTATTATAATAACCGAGAACGACCATGAAGAACAGAATGCTCTAAGTACCCAACAGCCCTGTTATGAAGTTGGTGCTGATGGTATATGACATTGTCAAACCCTGAGCTCCTGGACAAGATTATTAAACATCCTTTCTTATTGTCTCACGTGGAGAATGTCATGTACCCACGCTACAAGAGTTCTCAATACCCAAGATGCTTCTTGCTTAGAAGCATCTTCGTCTAAAAACCTAATGCCAAATCCCTGATAGCGAGCGAACACGTCAGTGAAGTTGTTCCCCCAACTAATGCAAAATTCTGGGGGAGTAGTCTGAGTCATTTGTGCTATATTTGTGCTGCATTTGGGTTTTTTTTTTAGATATTAAAGACTATTTTAAAGTAATTCTGAGATCACAAACCAGCAAATGAAGCACAAACAAATGAGACCATTTATGATCAGTTTGGAGCATGTTTGGGAGGCTGAGTGTCCTCAAAATAACATATAAAATATTCAGTTTTAATATCTAAAAAATTATCGCAGTACAAACAAAAATTTTAACAGCAGAAATGTAGCAGTGTGTTTTATGAATAGCTTACCCGTGAAGATGAGGAAATACTGTAATAACGAGTACACCATTATCCCTATCCATTTAACCGACTAAATTATCCGTATCTGTACTCGGAAGGGCTGGGCTTATGATGTACTGTATGTCTTGTGATTTCACGTGAACGAGGATGTCTAAATGTGCACAAACTTGCATTAGTACAATGGATGTATAAGAATTGCTAGCTAACTGGCTAGTTAGCCTAGAAGCTACAAGAAGCTAGTAGAAATGTGCGTTAGTATCAGTATCTTGTGTGTGAATGTCCACAGTAAATGAATGTGTGTGTTTAGCTGCAGACTGAGAATAATGTTGACTGAATCTGAGAATAGCAACTATAGCTAATAGATGCTAGTATGCTAGTGTGGACAGTGGCTGTGAGTTGTGTGGAGCAGCAGCAGCAGCTCTGTGTAGAGAGGAGCTCTGTGATTGGCTGCCTGGACAATCACTCAACCATGTGGACACAGCACTAGTAAGTAGGGATGAGCCGAGTACTCGAATGAAATGAGTATCTGTTATGAATAAGGCACTTTTTACGAGCACGAGTATCATCTGAGTAAAATGTGTCACTATTCGTACTCACTGAAGGAAAAAAAAAAATCTGATTGGGTAGCACTTACTAGTGCTGTGTCCGTGGTTCCCCTGAGTATGAATACCGATATGAATAACTTAGTCGGTTGAATGGATAATATTCAGTTCTATTAATATTCAGTTCTGTTTAAAAATATATTTTCCAGTTTTTCTTGTGAACGGTAATGGTGTACTCGCTCATCCCTACTAGCAAGCGCTACCAATGAGATTTTTTGTTTTTCTTTAATGAGTATGGATAGTGACACATTTTACTTGGATGGTATTCGTGCTCATAAAAAGTGCATTATCCGTAACGGATACTTGTTTCATCCAAGTATTCGGCTCATCTCTAGTAATAATGTTTACTAATAACGTTACCATAGTAATAACAAAAGAGTTTGCTTCTTTCAAGGCAAACGATAAAACGCTCCGCTAATGACTGCTTACAAATGAATGAAGAGTTGCATATTAAATCCTGCACTGTTCATGAATTTCCCCAATGACTATCAGCATTTGGGCTGCCTTGATTTATAAATTTTTGGTATCAATAATGATAAATCTGTATCAGCAGAAGCCTGCTGGCAGCATCCAGCAGTGAGCTGAACATGTCCGCTGAAAGAGCAAAGTTAAATAGGAGCCATTTGACCAGTTCGTGCCAGCCAGTCTCGTGTCATCAGCATCAAGAGCCAATCTGCAGACCTTCAAACATCCCAGCCAGGCGGCTCATGACCTTTCCCTGCTGATCGCCATGGTGACAGTGTGTGGAAGCAGCAGATCCACAGTTTGGGATAAAGCAAAAGATACGTTTTCATGAAAACTGAATCCATTTGTAATGTGAGCACATTCAGTTCTTTTTAAAAATATATATTCCAATTTTTCTTGTTTTATTGCAGTGTTTTTCCATGTATTCTTTTCATCCATGCATTGTATTCAAATGTTTTATGTTGCAAAAATATTAAAATAGGTACTTTTTTATTATTTCTCACCTCACATACACTTTACATAACCTATCATCTATGTCATATACTTGTATAATCCACATTTTACATTTGTCTCTTTGCTTTCTAAATTTCCACATACATTTAATTGAATCGACTGGTTTATTTAGAAGTATGAAACTCCAGTGATGACAGGAGTTTCACATTGTTTTGTAATCTTTGTGCGCCGCGTTGCCTGGACACATGTGTTGAAAACGACATGTCTTTCTTGGTGCGCGGGCTGATTCACAGTCACAATGACTCAGCTCTGCTGCTTCAGCTGCCTTTCAGAAACACTCTGCCACAGATCCCCAGTGTGGAGGCTGAACATTGAACTCCTCCTCCGCCTGGATTTGTTTATTTGTCATCCCACAATGCACTGGGAAATGGGAGATATGGGCGGAGGAGGGAGGGAGGGAGGGAGGGGGTGTTTAGAAGAACAACAGCAGGGATTCTTCAGCCAAATGGACACGTGTTTACTTTAGGACGATTCTTCATCGGTCGCCGTGATGAGAACAACATCAAGAAATAGTGTTCATCATCATCATCATCATCATCATCATCATCAGTTAGCCTCTGATTCTAAAATCTGATCAAAGGTGAAGAGTGAATGCTGACTACTATGCTCATATTTTTGACACAAAAATTACAGTTTAAGTAATTTCTGCCTGGTCTGTGCTCTCACTTGTAATAATAAAAAATTTAAGATTATTTTTGGACTCACTTAGGCTTGAATTTAAAGGGCCATACCACCCATTTCGCATGTTTGATCCTAATATTTCAATTTTCATACACGTAAGGTTACTGACAATCATTTCCCAAAGGATAAAACCGTATTTCAGCTTTCCTGATATTTTGCAAAATCTCTTAATCTTTCAAAATCAAATATTCAAGTGATACACCCACCTTAAAAATCCATGTTTCTCCTGCTAATAGTTACACAGCCTTATGAAGTCATGGTCCTTTAAATTTTTCCATAAACGCAGGTCTTCTTTGGGGACTATATTCCCCGGCGGAGGCATACATTCACTCCACGCTTTTTATTGTACTTAAATGCTAAAATTACGTAACTTCTAAAAAAAACCTGAATAGACGTCTCGTTCACGATGAACGTTTCAAGGATCAACAAGTTGATTTTAATAGCATACCAGAATGAACTGAAACCAATGGAGGTCTGGAAGGTAGGAAAAACATTTTTAATTCACCGTTCCAGTAGTATGCTTTGGGAAATGACTGTCAGTAATGTTACATGTATGAAAATTGAATATATTAGGCTCAAACATGCAATGTATGGTCCTTTAAGAGTGCAACTGCAGGTCATCACCACACCTATGGTTCATATTCATAGTCTTTTAAGAGTTAAAACGCCATACCGGTGGTTTTGCATGTTTGAGCACAAAAAATACCGCCTCCATACATGTCACATTACTGACAACCATTTTCTAAAACATACTACTGGAGCGGCAAATATTCACATTCTTTTTCCTACATGCCATTGTTTCAGTTTATTTCAGTACACTATAAAAAGTAACTTCTAGAAAGTAATGCACCACAGGGAACATGACGTCTATTAAATTGTTTTGTCAAAATAACTTTATTTAACTGGTCTGACATGGAGCTGCAGGGAAGAAAATGTATGCCTCCGCCAGGGAATATAGTCCCAAGAGAAGACGGCTTTTACCAAGAAATGAAAAACAACCATCCCTTCTACATTCAGATGTGTTAAAGAGGTGAAACATTGAATTTTAAGGTGTGTATATCACCTGGACATTTAATTTTGAAAGAGTAGGAGATTTGGCAAAATAGTATAAAAACTAAAATATGGTTTTACACGTGAGCAATCTAACATGTATGTGCGTTGTATTTATTGGCCATAAACATGCAAAATTACCACAATTACCCTTTAACAATGCCAAATACAAGCCATCTTTTCACTAATGTTAACAAGCACAACTAAGTTTTGCCAGTTTTATTCAGGAGTTTGATCAAATTTACTGTCAGAAAATTAAGGTGTTATTAAATACTGATTTTCTTTATGTGTAGGAAGTGAAAGTGGTGGCAATTATTGTGCAATAGACACAAGTTACAAAATCCACCTACAGTACATCAGATGTTAATTTTAACACCAGTTCCTTTCTACACTTACCTTATTTCTTTACTCTTTATGCCTTTTGCTGAGTTATAATTAAAACCTGCAATTATAACAAATCATATGACCTTGCTCAGCACAAAACAAAAGCAAATATAAATACCTGCACTAATATACAGTCATTTCAGTAAACAAAAATAGATCCATGCGGAGATAAGCACCAGCTTGCTTTGGATTAAAGCCCAATAAGTAATTTTTGACTGCTGAAGGACAGAAGTACCACAAAATAAACTCGAAGCAACAAACATTTAGCTTATAGAGCTTATTGTTGTAGCATATGTATACTGATTTTTCTTTTGCTGTACAAACCTTTTGTTAATAATAACTTCCAGCAGAAAACCATTGGGTTATGGTGGCAATACAACCCTTTCTATCCCATAACCTCCTCAAAATGATTCTAAAACTCTGATAAGATTTATCCACACTTCAGAGGTGACATCTTGCTACTGTTGTGGTTAGAGGCAATAATTTAAGCCAGAAACCAGGTTTTCTAGTTCCACATTTACACTGCAGGTCTTGATGCTCAGTTCCAACTTTTTTTGTTTTTTTTTTGCTATATCCACAGTATATTTTTGATAGCCTCTTTACAGTTTCTTTTTTAAACAAGTACATAATATCTGTCTTTGCATAAGTTTACACCTCAAGCGACTGACATGCACAAAGAAAGGCTTCCAAGAAGGAACAAAATGCTGCAATGGATGCAAATGAGACAAATTATTATGCGTGTTGTTTTCTGCATCTTTAAAAGCCCCTAAAGGCTTATGTTGACAGCAGAGAAGAAATAGTAGCACACTTGTTGCAACTTTGGATGTCCACAGTGATGACCGCTGCTAAGCATTCATGTGCAGAGGAAGTATTAGAATGTTTTTATGACATCCAAGTCAAAATAGCACGTATGAATTTGGCCCAAAATGATCTGAGAATATTTGATTCCATATGCTTTTCTGCTGTTTACCTCACAACACACATCTGATATGTGCTGACAATGTAGCATAGGCTTTCCCTGCTCACTTTTGGCTTATGCTCCGCCCACTTTTGATTACCATTCACAGATAGACAAAAGCATCAGGGCTCTTACTTCCTGTTACTAGCGCTAATGCTAGTGGATTAGCATGATAAGGGTGGGATTCATGAACAAAAATCACAATAACTACACAGCGTGTTAATGAGCTGCTTCATACAGTATTTATATACTGCTTCCTCTGGTGTCAAAGTGTAATTGACGTGTTAAATCTGCAAAGGAAAGCTAAATTGTCTGTTTTAGAGATCAACGCTAATACAGTACATATCTACGCACCACAGATGTCTACACACCGGTGCACACAAGGTGTGTGTCACGTGCGAGAGAGACAGAGCACAGCAGATGAGGCTTGAGGACAAGTTCAGTGTTACGAGAATGTGTGTGAGATCATATCAAAACTCGCCAGTTAAAGGACCATACCACCCATTTTGCATGTTTGAGCCTAATCAATGTTCATTCAGTGTTCTTACCTGTTACGTTACTGACAATCATTTCTCAAAGGATAAATCCGTATTTCAGCTTTCCTGATATTTTGTAAAATCTATTAATCTTTAAATAAGAATAAATTTTTAAATTGAAATATTCAAGTGATACACCCACCTTAAAAATCCATGTTTCTCCTGCTAATAGTTACACAGCCTTATGAAGTCACGGTCCTTTAAATTTTTCCATAAACACAGGTCTTCTTTTGGGACTATATTCCCCGGTGGAGGCATACATTCACTCCACGCTTTTTATTGAGCTTAAACACTAAAATTACATAACTTCTAAAAAAACCTGAATACACGTCTTGTTGGTGATGATGGATTACCTATCCCAAGAATGTTTCAAGTATCAACAAGTTGATTTTAACAGCAGAATGAACTGAAACCAATGGAGGTCTGGAAGGTAGGAAAAACATTTTTAATTCTTCCACTAGTATTCTGGGAAATGATTGTCAGTAACATTATGTATAGAAAATTTAGTATATTAGGCTCAAACATGCAAAATGGTGGTATGGTCCTTTATACACTGACTGATCAACTAAGTGGGCTTAAATATCAAATTTATTGATCACAAACACGAGGCAAATACAGTTTGTGTCACTCAGATTCTATACTGTTGAAATGTACCACCAGACTGAAACAATCATTTTTTATATGTTGGTGTGTTCTATGAATTGCTTCCCTGACGTGTATTAATTGATAAAAACTGTGATTGAATATTCCTTGGTTTTATTGCTATACATTGATTATTTCTATCAGTATTTGTATTGTGTTTTACTATTGTAATGTAGGCTATGCATGTGGTTTTATTGTTTGCCCTGCTTACAAGTGTTTATATTGCCTCATATGTATACTGTAGGTTATGTATTTCTGTAAAAGCCCATCTAGGGACTAGCGTTGCTAATTAGCCTAGGCTAAAAAAAAAAATGCTGTGATATGCGGCGGTATTTTATTCTGTGAAGAATCTATGTTCCTGTATCAGCCCCTATCCATATAAATATATAAATGAATACATAGATATAAGGAAATATCCAGTATTTTGAGGGCAAATGCTAAAAGATGTAGGTGATAGGCATTTATGAATGAGGGAACATGGCTGTGTGATGCTTTTTGCCCTTATCAACGCAATAAGTCTGGCACTGTGCTTTATGAATCCTCTCCCTATATGTTTTCCATCATAATTAAGCTGAACGAGCCAATATTTACTACCAGTCCACTTCCATATTTGAAATCTTCTTGTTTGGATCTAGCGGGTAGCCATCCAGATTTGTTTCTGGTTCTTTCTGTTGGAATTCCCGCTCTCCCTGTGTTTATGCAGGTTTCCCCTGGGTGCTCTGCTTTCCCCTCACATTCCAACATTCCAGCCACGCACAGGTCAGATGGACTTGAGACTATAAAGGACTTGAGACTTGAGCCTATAGGTGTGAATGTTGTTCGTCTGTCTGTTAGCCCTGCGGTACGCTGACATCACGTCCCAGGTATTTTCCTTTCACCCTCTCATGACATAAGCAAGTCGTTATGGAGGAAGCAGTTGTAGACGATGCACATAAAGGACAAGTTGTCTCTGTTACAGTAAGAGTGAGAAGTGATTGTATGAAATGGCAAAAAAAAAAAAAAAAATNAAAAAAAAAAAAAAAAAATTAAAAAATAAATGAAGTTGAACCATAAAGAAACCACTTCTATTATGTTACATATCCTCCAGCATTTTTATTAACACTAATTGCGATAATGCTAAATAAATCCACCAGCAAGAGTCAAAACCCCTAGAAAATCAACAAGTCACAAAATGTAAAGAATATCAGTATTTGGCAGATTAAACTCAGTCTGATTATTATTACAGATAAGCATTGGGACACACTGCAAAATCTCAACTTTGGAGCTGTTTCTGATTATGTTGATTATTATGCACTCCTGCATAATACATGTCTTCAAACCTCATATTTGCTATTGTGGATGACAGTATTGTTTTTGAAACTGTGGTTATTGAATTATCAGACAAATATTTTTATTGCCTCACTCCAGTTTAAATGTCGATTTTATTTTGTTTTTCCCTGTGTTTTGTTCTCTCTCGCAACAGTGTTTGTGCTCAACAGCCATGCCAATAAAGTCAGCGGATTGAAGTGAGAGTCAGGGAGCGTCTCAGGTCGTTTGGCATGTAGCGCCATGCTGAGGAGTGNAAAGGGAAAGGGATTAATTACAGGGTTAGTGGGTTAGGGTTAGGGTTAGGGTGGGTTAAGTATCCCAATCCAGAGTCAAGAGGTGTGGAAAGGGAACGGGAATAAAATCAGGAATAAAGGGGATATGGAAAATTAGGGAAGGAAAGATGGGATGAGGGAGGTTAGGGTTAGGATCAAAGGGAAAGGGATTAATTACAGGGTTAGTGGGTAGGAGAGGTTAAGGTTAGGAACAGGGGTGGGGAAAGAGTTAGGATGAGGAGAAAAAGGGAGAAGGAGACCAAAACCCAGCAGGTGTGCTTCAGCAGCATGTAATGTGTCAGCGTGGCTCCACGCCAAACATGCTCAGGCCTCTGCAGCATGGAAATACACCCTGAATTTCCAGCAAGGTTACAGTAACGATTTAGCTTTCACCTCGCTGGGCCGCAGCGTTAATTTTGTCGACCCTAAACTTTGGCGGATTACCTGCATCTAATATCAAATGCTTTCAAAATACACTCGCATATATAAATATCCTAAACTGTGGGTTCAAAGTGGGGCAGGTGACAGGTGAGATGTTATTGTTTGTTCAGTGAGATAAATTATGAAATAAAGGTGACAAACTATCAGCTTGGAGGGAAAATTGATCCAGAACTCCTCAGAAAGGTACCGTATATACTCGATTATAAGCCGATCTCATGTATAAGCCCTGCTTTTGACCTGCAAAATCTGCAAATTTAGATTTTTAAAGAAACCTGTATTTAAGCTGACGCCCTGATGTTGTTCCATGTTTATCAAATGACCTGTTTTTCTGGGTATTGTCATAGTATTCCTGTGATTTTCTGAAAATAATCCACGTACCGGTAAACATGATATTTATTTCAGCAGCTGATTACCGTAACTGACATTATGGTGCCAAATAACAGTTCCTTACTGGTATATGAAAGAACACTTTTATAAGGTCATCTCTGATTGGCCCATTCTTTTGTCTTTGACCTATCACAAAAGCGCTTACTGGCACAAAATGTGCTGGGTAAGATGTTTAGTCAGGAAATATCTCATTGTAAGGTAAGATTTAAACTATTTTCCATGGGTAGTGGTAATGGGTAGTATTTCCACCCCTGAAATTTTCATTCTGTAGATCAAATTTGACTTTCTCTTGTATAAGCTGACCCCCCCGATTTGCATTGTGAAATTTGGTAATAAAAACTTGACAGAATCTCTCTAAACGCATTTGGCAAGCAGTAAAATCCTATTAAATCCACCTATGTATATGTCTTTCTCATATTATTGCCTTAATCACAATATAGACAAAAACAAATCTGAGTATAGTGTGCATGTAAACTTTTTTTTTTTTTTTCGNTTTTTTTTTTTTTTTCGGAGGGGGGATAATCCTGAAAGTCAGTGAGCAGGGGTTAATTTAGCCTAGGCAGGACTAAGGGTGCACATTTCCCATGTTCAAAGTGTGAAACTATTAGCCCAGGGCCAGTGTGCCTCAGACGGCTGAAAACAGCGTGGCTGAACAGTCATCTCTTTCTTTCCTCTCTGACTTTTGGATCTTCATTGTAGTTTACAGTTTGCCTTTTTTTGATTGCAAGAACCTTCCCAGAAACCTGCATGTCTTTTAAAGGACCATACTGACCATTTTGCATGTTTGACACTAATATATTCAATTTTCATACACGTAACTTTACTGACAATCATTTCCCAAAGCACACTACTGGAACGGTGAATTAAAAATGTTTTTCTTACCTTCCAGACCTCCATTGGTTTCACTTCATTCTGGTACACTATTAAAATCAACTTGTTGATGCTTGAAACGTTCTTGGGATAGGTAATCCATCATCACCAACAAGACGTGTATTCAGGTTTTTTCTTGGAAGTTACATAATTTTAGCATTTATGCGCAATAAAAAGCGTGGAGTGAATGTATGACTCCACTGGGGAATATAGTCCCAAAAGAAGACCTGTGTTATGGAAAAATTTAAACGACCATAATTTCATAAGGCTGCATAACTATTATCAGGAGAAACATTGATTTTTAAGGTGGATGTATAGATTGAATATTTGATTTTGAAAGATTAAGAGGTTTTGCAAAATATCAGGAAAGCTGAAACACGGTTTTATCCTTTGGGAAATGACTGTCAGTAACGTAACATGTATGAAAAATATATATTAGTCTCAAACATACAAAATGGATGGTATGGTCCTTTAAACAATGCAGGAACATCACCTACTATACTCTATTTTGACTGGAAGCTCAATGTATAATATAATTCCTGGAGTGGAGTTCCTGCCCTAACAAGTCCCTAGAACCTTCTAAAACTATCTAAAAGTCAAACTACAACTTTGTTGTTCTGGATATCAGGTGTTGGTCAGACACAAACCTCAAAACTGCAACACTTTATGAATATCATTAATTTAGACTATAAGGAAGACCTGATAGCGATATAAAACATATGCATGGGGATTTCATGAGTATAGTTTTGATCTAGTATCAGTCCAGTGTACTTTAGCTTCTGTGACTTGTAGTTCCTAGAAAAGTCCTAAATGAGAAACAGTTGATGCTAACGTGCTAATGATGGAAAACTTTAACAAAAAACTTTGATTGTACAAAGGCAGATAACTACAACAGTATATTAGGGCCATATAAGATTAAAAAAAAAAAAAAAAACCAAGGGGGCATAATTTCAAGTTTTCAAATTCGCAAATTTGCGAACTTAAAAACTTGAAACTTTGCCAGTTTTAAAAGTCTGTATGCTTCTGACAATTCC
Organism: Lucifuga dentata; assembly: GCA_014773175.1. Classification (NCBI taxonomy): domain Eukaryota; kingdom Metazoa; phylum Chordata; class Actinopteri; order Ophidiiformes; family Bythitidae; genus Lucifuga; species Lucifuga dentata. Next base: position 24,835 of record VXCM01003683.1, on the reverse strand, counting down.
ATGATTTTGCGCTAAAAGCACAAATATTTCTTTATTGCTATGTCTGATGGAAAAGTATAATTTAATAAGGTCATGCAAAAAAAAAAAAAAAAAAACTTGCAAATTTCCCATAGNAAAAAAAAAAAAACAACAACTTGCAAATCACAAAACTCACAAATTTGTGAGTTTTTAAAACTGGTAAATTTGCGAGTTTTTTGGAGGTTTTTTGCGAGTACATTAGTAAATTGTACTTTTCCATTGCATTTAGCAATAAAGACATACTTGTGCTTTTAGCGCAAAATCATGGAATTATCATAAGCATACAGACTTTTAAAACTCGCAGATTTTTGAGTTTTAAAACTTGCAAATTTATGAGTTTAGAAACTTGAAATAATGCCCCGTTTTTTGGGTTTTTTTTTTTGNGTCTTATATGGCCCTAATACACCACTGTAGACAACCATGTTCAAATGTAGATTAAAAAATTTGTTTCAAATATACTTTTCAGTGCATTATGTATCAAATGATAAATACTGTTGCTGACATAAAGTGTGTTGTAGGATAAACCTGGACTGTGCTTGTTATTCAAGTTCAAAACAGCAATCATGGCAGTACTCCATTAAACTGCGGCCATTAGAAGAAAACTTGACCTTGGATACCTTATGGCAAGTGTCTCTTCAACCATGCTGTCCCCAGGAAACAGCACTTACATTAAAACCTCTGCTCTTCTGCAACAGCAAACTTAGATTACTCACAAACCTAACGATCAAAACATTCATGTCTAATTTCACTAATTAAATGCAAAGATATTGTGCTGGTTCTCCGTTATAATGACAAAAAAAGCTACGATTCCACAATGAACTCTCCCACATGACATATCTTTCCATGAAAGCCTGTGAAAGTGATGTTATTTGCAGTAACAAAGCAGCAGTCACATGGGTCCATGCAGGCAGCCTTGTTGTTGACTCCTGTTGCAGAGGTGCTTGTTTTTCCCTTCGGACAGCCTCCCTCCCTCTCAGCCATCACTCCTCTTCCTCCTCCCCTGTCCACGTGCTCCAGTTCTATCTGGATGGGTATGAGCAGGACTACTTCAAACACGTGCACTGTGCCACCCTGCACCCCCCCNCTCCCCCCCTCGCTATCAGCCTATTTTCCTTTGTCAAGCCCATCTCGCTGTGCTGTGTGATTTACTCAAGCTAGGGAGACATGTGATCACTCTGCTGGATACCAAGAACTCCAGGCAGGCAGTGTTTTTGGAGGAGGAGAGAGAGAGAGACAAGGAACAAAGAAAACAATCAGACATGAGCAGCCGGCTATCGGGACATTTTGTCCGACCTCAGAACATTCTGCAAATAGCAAGCGATTACACTTAAATGAGAATGAGTTTGAAATTAAGGATTCAAATGCTGAATGTAACTCCATTGGCCTCGGACAGTCAGCGCATGGTAGAACGGCTTTGATGCCTCTGTTGAGTTGCAACTTTGAACATATACATATATATATATATACACACACACACAAACACACACACATACATACAGTATATTATGATGTTTATACAGATTTGCACAGTTCACCTCTGCTTTGATGAGAAGTCACCACTTGCATTTCTTTGATTTTTATGACTGGAATGAATTCACTTTTTCCACCTGCAGTCATCATGCATTGGTAAACATTTCTGTGACTGAACTGGTGTTAAGCTTGTGTAGGTGTGTACTTGGCATTGTGTATTTTAGGCAAGAACAGGTTTCACTCCATCTCATTGTGGATGTTTATTTCCAGCAAAGATCAAGCTCAAGCTAGCCACAGCTCCGGAATGTAAAACACAGAGACACTCAAAGAAAATTAACCAAAGGATAATCACAACATAAAAATTACTGGAATAAAATTGGGTTAAAATTGATAAGTTTGTACATAAAAAGACAATCGACCGAGAATTTAGAAGAATTAGCTAGACAGATGACAAAACTCAACCCATGCAGGAGCTCAAGTCTGGAAGAAGAGGAACTAACGATCGCAGACCCCAAACCTGGTAAACACAACATCTCCCCCTACTGGCGACCCAGAATAGATAATGAAAAAAATTAAATACATACACAAAAAATATATATTTATATATAAAATAAGGACCAGCTACAAATAAATACCGACAATTATACTAAGGGAGATCATTAACACTTATATCTCTGCTACACTTGTTTTATAGTTGATGCATCCAAAAGGACGCACGGGTCCACGCCGACAAAATGACGAGACACACAAAGACACGCCCCATCACATAGGGTCCACGCAGCACCTTTTCGTCTGTCCGTGCACATCTTAGATTTTATAACACCTCATGGACGATTCAAAGTGGAGGAGTTGCTAGTGTTGTGTTGCGTTCTTTCACAGACAATAAAGACTAGTTTGAGTTTAACATTCAGACTGTTTACTTGAACAGCATCAGCAGCGTATCTTATATGTGTGACTTACAGTTACACTTCCGCTAACTGCCCCCTGCATCCTGGAACCATATCGAGCCCACCCTCTGACATCATCGAGCCTGCCCTCTGACATCATAGAAGGAAAGGTAAAATGTCAAACTGATTACATTAAACCACAGCTAGCAGCCGTTTTTCATATGCTGCCTCCTGCAGTTTGCGATAACAATGGTTACATAGCAGTTTGGCACGATGAGAAGACACATGGAGTATAAAAGCTCCATGTGTCTTCTTATAACGTTCATGCTCATTAGAACCTCCGTGTGGAAAGTATAATTCAGACTTTAGCCAGGTGGCTTTTTTAAAGGCCATACTGGCGATCATGCATGTTTGACCTTATTCAGTTTTCATACATGTTACGTTACTGACAATCATTTCCCAAAGGATAAAACTGTATTTCAGCTTTCCTGATATTTTGCAAAATCTCTTAATCTTTCAAAATCAAATATTCAAGTGATACACCCACCTTAAAAATCCATGTTTCTCCT
>VXCM01003683.1:0-13102 GCA_014773175.1 Lucifuga dentata | reverse complement strand
GGGGGGGACAAGAGGTGGTGAGTAATATGAAACCTGGATGTATACGACGTGAAACGAGAAAACGAGTGGGTTTGATGGAAAGAACGACTCAGAGAGAGACAGAGAGAGAGAGAGTGAATCAGTGCTGGGTTTTATCCTGCTCGCTGTTCTTTTCTTTGTTCTAGCAGTTGCCCATAAACAAATTACATCCAAGCTGTCCTCCTACCTTTTGCATAGAAGCTGTGGTCATTGCGTAATGGGACAAAATAAACAATAACATTGACTCGACAGCGTCTGTTTGCTCTAAGCTGAAAGAAAACGAGTGATGCAGCTCTGAGTTACTGATGCACACGTATATGAGAAATGATCAATAACCACGACTAACCGTCTCATTGGTTAACTGTCAGATCGCATAATTCTCAGAAGAGGAGGAATTGTACAGGATGTCACGTTATTACACTCACCCGTGTCTAACTACCTTTGACAGCGTAACAAAGCGGGAGGAGAAATGAATGATGAGCTGTCCTGTAGCATCTCAAAGACTCAGGGATGAAAGCATGAAGATGCTCAGCAACAGGCCGAGCATCTTCATAGCATTTTGGGGGCCCGAACTTAAGGCATATTATTAGAAAAGTCTGAAAATGGTGGGGCATTTGGAACCCCACCTTATACCTTACCTTATATCAAAAGCATTGCTTAATCTAGAACAAGAAAGAGTGAAACTACTCCTTTGATCAGCCATAGCAAATCAAACAGATCCTTCGCAAAGGTTGGAATATTTAAAGCTTAAAGGATACCAGAGATCATGTATGTTTGAGCCCAATATATACAACCTGTATACACGCTACTGACACTCATTTCCTAAAATATATTACTTCAGCAGTAAATTTTAGAAATTTTTTTTCTTACCTTCCAGACAGTTCATTCCAGTGTGCTATAAAAATCAACTTATAGAAACTTGAAACACGGTTGAGATATGTAATCCATCACAGCAAACATAATATCTGTTCTGTTTTTTACCACAGTAGCTTTATTTAACCAATCCAACAAATGTATTTCTCCGCCAGGTAATACAGTCCCAGGAGAAGATGGCTTATTTAGTTTTAATTTTAATTAAAATTTTAAAATTAAATTAAAAAATTAAATCAAAAAATTAAAATTAAAAAATTAACTTAAAATTTAATTCAATTTCCCGCTGGGGATTAATAAAGTCATCTATCTATCTAATCTATCTATCTACAAGGTGAAACATTGAATTTTAAGGTGTGTGTATCACCTGAACACTTGATTTAGAAAGATTAGGAGATTTGAAAAAAGTAACAGAAAAACTAAAATACAGTTTTATATTTTGGAAATTTGTTGACAGTAACATAACATGTATGCTCTCAAACATGCAGGATCACTGGTATGGTCCTTTAACACGTCTCCTGATTACATTTTGAAGGTCAACATGTGGTTGTTTGCACGTTCCATGCTCCTGTTCAGCCATCTGAAGGTCTTCTTCACATAATGTGATTAATTATTAATTAATGTGAAAATGTGATAACATGCTGCTTTTTCTGATGATGTTTTGAAGTCAAATTGATCATTTTTTAGCACATACTTTTGTTTGGTATGTGGTCTAAATAATAACTTTGACTAGGAACATATGGCAATTCTGTCATTGTTCTGTGTAGAAATTACAGTAAACTTCTTCCTGTTTTGATTGTGTTGCTCCTGCCCCCAGACATTTCTGACCAATGAGCAGAGGGAGTTCTCACGTGGGTTTGGTTTATATGGAAACACAAAGAGAATTTCCCTATTTTTATGTTCCATATCTGCAGTTGTCATGCAAAGATGCTGCAAATCAAATGCAATCAAACATTCGATGATAAAATACTTACAGGATTGATTTTTTTTTTTTTTTTGCCTCCATTGTGCTACATAATAAATTGTGAAACTGAAACTGATTATAAAACATAAAACTCATACGTGACAAAAAGTTGATCAAATGCACTACATCATGAGCAATATTTTGCTTTGCATTAAATTCCAAATTGAAGTATGAGAGATATCGATGAAGAAACACATTCATGGAAATCATTTTTTAGAAGGTTTTAATTTCAAGTTCCATCAAATTCTGTTTCAGGATGATAGAAAATGTGGTACAATGTAAACCTGACTGAAGGATCAGAAATCCCTGAACTCATCACTTCTGAGAAGACAAGATCCTTCTACATAAATGGAGGCACAGATCAAAACATGAAAGTTCCTAACAACAGGGAAACAATGGTCCAACGAAGAGAACATCAGAAAGAGACTGGAAGTCTAGCTGACTTTTGGGGCCTGGAAATAGGCCACATTCCTCTGCAGCAGAGGGTGTGTGTGTGTGCATCAATACATACCAAACTCCTGTTGAGGGGGTTTGACTTTCTCCACACAGAGGGGCAGCAGGGCTGAAACGGGGATGAAGTGGAGTTGCTCGATGAGTTTGGTTGGACGATGACTGGTTAGATTTCCTACATGCTGCGATAAACAAACCGTCACATGTTTAAAGTCAGGCAGATACTGGACGACTTTCTGTGTCGCATGTGTTGCGTTATCATATCAACCATCCTGTGACTAACGCTCCCAATCTCCATGCTTATGCTCTACGTCACGATCGATATGCCTGAACAGGGTACTTGACTGTTCCAGTCAAAGTGGGATGTCGGAATTTCCCAGTTGAAAATTCTGACCTCCAAGTGTTCTAGCACCCACGATGCCAAATGTAAACAAAAAACATGGCTGAATTCCAATAAATGCTAAGATAAATAAATTTCGTAATAAATACTAACTAAACTAACGGAAGTAAAGTGAGATTACAGGACTGTTTGGTTGGATTGTTACAATAACACTAATTAAACATTTGTGTAGAAATGTTCATTTTTGGAAAGTCTTCACACTTGTGTATCAATAGCAAACAATTATACACTATAGGTAGTAGGGATGAGTGAGTAGTAATAATAATGATAATAATAATAATAATAATAATTATAATAATAATAATAAAAATAATAATAATAATAACTTTATTTATATAGTGACTTTTGAAACAAAGTTACAAGGTGCTTAACAATATAGCCGAATTTAACATACACGTCATGACACTTAAAACAATTTAAGCCACACCATAAAACAATAAAAATAAATAAAATAATTGAAATAATAAAATAAGATAAGCAAATAATAAAAATGGTTACCACAGTTAGGGGAAAGCCATACAATAAAAATAAGTCTTCAGACAGTCTTAAAAGAAGATACTGAGTGAGCCAGTCTGAGGTCCTCCAGCTGGGACTTCCATAGTTTAGGGCATGAGTACACCATTATCTGTATTTATTATCTGTATCCATATCTGTACTCGGATGGGCGGGGCTTTAAGCTGGAAGTGGGCAGGGCTTAACCCAGAGAGTTTAGAATGGCTAGCTAACTGGCAAGTTAGCCCAGAAGTTAGAAACTAGTAGAAGCTAGTAGAAATGTGCGTTTGTGTCAGTATCTTCTGTGTGAATGTCCACAGTAAATGAATGTGTGTTTGTTTAGCTGTGGACAGAATAATGTTGAGCTGACTCTGAGAATTGCAACTATAGCTAATAGATGCTACTATGCTAGCGTGGACAGAGTGGCTGAGAGTCGTGTGGAGCAGCAGCAGCAGCTCTGTGTAGAGAGGAGCTCTGTGATTGGCTGCCTGGACCATCACAGAAACATGTGGACAGTTCTAGTAGGCACTACCCAATCAGATTTTATTTCTTTAACAAGTACGGATAGTGACACATTTTACTCGGATGGTACTCATGCTCATAAAAAGTGCATTATCCATAATGGATACTCATTTCATCGACTATTCGCCTCATCCCAAATAGAAAGATAACTTGGCGACATATTTTGACCTTTTTATTTCAATGTCATGCAAGAAAAATTACTTTATTCTGCTGTTAGCTAATTATTTGGGTACCGCCAGTGTTGGGTGATGTCACCCTCGTTGAAGTCGGGGCAGCTGGATTTGATCCAAGTTTCCAAGTCAAAGCTCTGACTTAAGTGGTGATCCAACACATTTTTTCAAATAGGAAATAGGAAAATTTCAAGTTCTGAGTTGTCTGGAACACAGCATTACACTGTCAGTTTAAACAGAAGTTTGGCTTTGTCCTTTCACAATTCCATTAAAGTTTCACTGAAAAACACGGCTGGGCCTGAAACTCATAATGTAGAGGCAGTACTTCATCCTCAAACCAGACGTACACCCAAGAGGAAGAGGAAACAAGGATTTTTAAAAAGCAAAAAAAAAGTGCTATGTTGACTATATAAAGAAAATCAGAGTCCATTCTGCTTTGTTGTCACAGCTTTATAATCTGCTCTCAGTTTTTTCCACTTCCTGTTCACATGGCCTGCTGGTTGTGCTACGTTTGTTGTTATTAGAGCTTGTCCGCTCACACAGACACATTCAGGTACCTTATAATGAAACTGGATCGGCCATCGACCAAAATTTCTGACCTGCCAAAACTCATGTTGGGAACCCGCTTACACAACACATCCAACGGCCATGGGTCGGTAGGAACTTATCCCGACTCTAAAATGAGCCGAGTCCGATCAAATCGAGGAAAAATCGACTCGAAAATCATACAGTGTCTGTTAGCTTTAACACATGCTGCAGTGGGGTGTACAATATCTTAGAATAAGTCCAGATGTAATCTTCTAGTTTCAGAGAATGGGTTTAGGTGGAAATTTTGTTGATTAAGTTGTCACCCAAAATGTCAAAAAAAAAAAAAAAAAAAAAAAAAAACCTACAGAGATCTGTTTGCACATAGTCATGGGAAATCCCTAATTATGTGTGTGAAAACAGGTCATGTTTTTCATCTGATATGAGAAAAACAGAGTGATGTCATCCAGGGGGGAATTTTTTTTTTTTTAAATAAAAAAGTGAATCCATAACCAAAATGTTATCATATTCTTCAACAATTTTCACATTTATTTAATCAACTCAATTTATTGGCTACATTTTATGCTAACAAATATTCACGTGTGTTTAAGTCAATCTGGGTGATAACATGCAATATTCACCAGAGAGCAATGTGTCCCTAATTGACACCAGAACACTTAAAGGACTATACCAGTGGTTAATCCCAATAGATACTATCTGCATACACATTACATTACTGCCAGCCATTTCCCAAAACGTAAAACTGTATTTTAATTTTCTTGTTATTTGGGGGGGNAAAAAAAAAAAAAAAAAACATAAAAAGTAAAAAAAAAAGACTTTTCAAGTTTGTACAACTTGATTTTAATAGGAATGAACTGAAAGCAATGGCAGTCTGGAAGATAGGAAAAACAAATCTAAAATGTACCGCTCCAGTAGTATATTTTGGAAACTAGTTGATGTTTATTTGGTAATAATGATATCAATAACCAACATCATTATTACCAAATAAACATCAGCCTCTTGTGAAAGTCTCATTTAATCATATGATGACTGAGCTGAGGGTATTCTCTCTCTTTAAAAAAAAAAAAAAAAAAAANAAAAAAAAAAAAAAAAAAGATCATAAATTTGCCTCAGCGTTTAAGCTTTGCATGTAATTTTGTGCTGGTATAAAAGCTGTGTCACTTTGAAAGCTGTAAAGTCACAGATTTGGGTTTGATTCTCACGAAGTTAAGGTAGCAAGATTTTCATATTTTATGATTTTAGTGATTATACTATCATGGATCAAATTCTTATATTAATCTAAATAACATATTTTAGGAATACAGAAACAAGCAGAGTATTATTGAATTTTCCTGCTATGTATTTTATATTTCATGATCTCGTTTCAATTTAGCTTATTTCAATTATTTGTGTATTTATTCCTTTTAATTATCATCATCTTATCCAATATTTTATTCATACTTATATTTTATTTTTCTGATTTTTATCTGTGTTGGTCTCCACTGGAAAGCACTTTGATTTGCACTTTATATGAGAAAAGTGCAAAGTAAATAAACAATGACTTTTTGGGCTTGATTACATCCAATGTAGAATCACTACAGATAAAAAGAACATTTAAAACAAAAAAATCCTTCACAGCAGCAAAACGAGTTCTGTTCTGTTTAAATAATTATTCTCTGGTGCTCTCTATATAAAAACAAAACCTTCTGCATAATAGTGCATAAGCTGCAGGGACGCTGCTTTTTCCTGAGTGGGGTTTTGCTGCTCCTGTGGATAGTGGAGGTAGTTAGTGCATGTTTTCTTTGCACAATGATTAAGAGGGAGGACCAATGGCAACAAAGGAGACGGAGAGGACGGTAGCTCCACCCCCCTCTCTCTCTCTCTCTCTCTCTCTCTCCGCTATACGTGTATATAATCCCTTGAGTTGACCCAGAAAACAAACTCCTCTGACTGCCGAGGCGCCGCAGAGTTTGGATCCGCTGCAGGACTGCATGCATCCGGAGCATCAGCAGGAGAAAACAGCCCCGACAGAGATCCGGCCAACTTCTCTCTAAACATTCAAATCCACCGGGTAGGTTCCTCTTATATTTTCCATAAAACAGATACAAGCGAAGCATCTCTATTCTGTATTTTCTGGATAATTTAGACAGATTGGACCTTACAGGCAGCGATGTATGCCGTAATAAAATGATGACTTTGTTTACTTGCAGATTATAAATAGGCGCATTTGTTGCGGTTTTACATCAAATTGTGTAAAAACAGCCCATATGCGCCATCCCGGTGGATATTAGCGTTCGCGTTTGTGTAATAATTACAGCGATTAATCCATCTCTCACACTGTCTGTTTACAAAGTGGCATTTTTGCTGAATGATAAGCTCAAAATCTGCAAAGAGACACGGATGGGCTGTAATTCTAACAGGAGAGCTGCATGTTTGAGGAGGATTTATTCAGAAAGTGTCGCTGTAAAGCGGTAGAGAAAAAAAAAGGTTTCATGGCTGCAAGCTCCGGAGTTTATTTTAAGGGGGGAAAAGGAGAAGTGAAGGAAAAAAAAACAAAAACCCGAAACGTCTTTGTTTTCAGACAGACAGAAGCAGACGGACATCTCCGGATGGGATTTTTTTTTTTTTTTTTTTNTTTTTTTTTTTTTTTTTTGTTTAAATTAGAATTCAGAAAATAATGTCATCCATTTTTAACAAGCCAATCAGTCTCTGGTTGACAGAAATGGAGCAGATGCGCGTTTGTCTTCATGTGAGGATCATCTTAATTGGAAATGTGCTGTAATGGTTGTGTGAGGAGGTGTGCGGGTGAAACTGGAAAGGCGCTCTCTGCGTCCTTCTGGCTGCAAGGGTATGGCTGCCCTCCCTCTGTCATACAGCGGTACATCTCTGATGGAGTCATTTTGGACGCTTGGAAAATGCGTTTTGTGGGGCCACTTCAGATGCCAGTTGAGCTGATCAAATCGAGAAAGACCAACTGGGGAGGAGAGGAAGAGTGTTTGATTTGCTAGTGAGACAGGGCAACTTCTTAGGAAAGGTTATAGATTTTTTTAAATATGTTTTAAAGGCCCCATCAGATTGTGTTAAACAATAACATGACATGCTGAGTGTTCGCTAATAAGAACATTTGTCTCCTCTAGGGTGACAGAGCAGTCATGGCTGAACACATGATGATGCCCATGACCCATGGCTTCCGGATGGGAATGAACGGACCGCCGCAACACAACGGCCAGCCAGGCCTGCGCAGTCTGCCCAATGGCCAGGTGATGCACTACGGCAGGAACCCCCAGAGCAACATGGAGGCAGCCATGAGGCAAAGGCCAGGAATGGTCGGACCAGCGGGGATGGCTGGCCCAATAAATGGAGCTCCGATGCCAAACCATCACCACCAGATGATGTCTGGCAACATGATGTACAACGGCCAGGGCCCGCAGCAGCAGCAGCAGCATCACCACATGCACCCCCAGCAGCAGCAGGGTGGACNCCAGGGCCCGCAGCAGCAGCAGCAGCATCACCACATGCACCCCCAGCAGCAGCAGGGTGGACATCCGCAGCAGTACCTACCTGGAAACCTCACCTCCCAGCAGCTTATGGCCAGCATGCACCTGCAGAAACTCAACACCCAGTACCATGGACACCCGCTTGCGTCTGCAAATGGCCACCACCTGCCCAACGGTGCTCAGTACAGGATGGGTCCCGCCCAGTTATCGGGCATGCAGCACATCGGCGGTCCTTTGGGTCTAAACGGCATGGACATGGATCTGATCGACGAGGAGGTTCTGACTTCGCTAGTGCTGGAGTTTGGGTTGGATCGCGTTCAGGAGCTTCCCGAGCTCTTCCTGGGACAGAACGAGTTTGACTTCATTTCAGACTTTGTGTGCAAACAGCAGCCGAGCACGGTGAGCTGCTGAACGAAGCGACCACAGCGCTGTCTGGTTTCGGCCTGTTTGGAATGGACGCCCCCAAAGAATGACATGAGCGGCCACAGTAGCACAGCGAGAGGAGACAATCTCTTCTGTTCTTTTTTGGGTGTTTCTGTATCTGTGTATTTGACTGTCTGGTATGCCTACACACTAGCCTGAGATTCTGAAGAATTAGAAGAGGAAAACACAGTGCCAGGTTTCTCTTCATTGAGCCAGTGCCAGTAAGATCCATGGTCTTTGGCCAAATTGAGGCTCTGCCTGTAACCATCTGGTCCACAGCACATATGCCTTCAGTGCCAAGGCTTCAGAATTGATTGTAAACTTAAACAGAATGAGAAAGGCAAACTGAAACGACTATCCATGTGGGTCAGCTAGATTCTGTGGTATCTCTAAATGTATTTTTATCTCTGACGACACCTTCAGCTAGTAGCAGACATCTTACCGACTTTTAAATGGTCGTCCTCTCAATTTGTTTGAACAAGGATGAAGGGATCTAAGAAAAGATAATCAAGAGTTTTTTTTTTCTTTCTGATATGTGAATATTGAAGGCTGGCTCTTCAAAACTGATTGAGAAAGGTTCCTACAACCCTTGAGACATTCGCATTATCATGAAGAGCGAGGGAGCGAGGTTTTGCAGCATTCCTGGGTGATGGGGGTTTATTGGTCAGGCATTCAGTAACATTTACCTGATTCAGATGAAATCTTCTGTCATTAAATGTAAAAGGTGAATACACATGTCCACTTTGCATCTGTTCACTGCTAACTGTGATTGAGTCATTGGCAAAGTCGAGCTTTACCTAGATTGTCAGCTTAAGGCAAAGCGTTTATCTGCAGAATGTTGCTCCAAAGTCCACGACAGACATTTGTGCGCTCCTTGAACGCAAATTTATTGTTTCTTACAATATCAGAGTAGTAAGGAAAAGAGAAATATAGTATAACAGCATGAATTTGCCCTGTTCAACTTCTTAAATGTTCAAATTTGCCCTTAAATTCTCACTTGAGTTTCTCAAAATATAGGGGGAAAGGAGCAGTATCACATATACATTGTGTATTTGCTTGTCCAACACTTCATTGAAGCTATATGATGCTTAACATGAGTTTTTTTTTTTTTGGTTTGGTTTAATCCTTTCATCAAATAAAAATATTCTGGATGCCTTATGCATCATTGCATCCCAATGTCCTGAAAATTCAGCCTGACATATTTGTATGACTGGAAACTTTGGGATCTCAACAGGAACTTAAAGATTTTTGACAATGCTTTGTAATTATGGAAAAACCAGTTTGGTTAAATATCTATGGCACCAAGCAACAAATGTCAAGAAATGCCAAACAGAAAAAAAAAAAATCACCCAGTGCCACCAAAAGTCATGAGTCACAGACNAAGAAATGCCAAACAGAAAAAAAAAAAATCACCCAGTGCCACCAAAAGTCATGAGTCACAGACATGAGGTGTGATGTGCACTAAAAGGGGATTTCTTAAAAAAAAAAATGAGTGAATGGAAAACTTCCTCTTTGTGTTATTTGTGAATGTCTGTGTGGCCCACGCTGCCATCTTCCTGAACCATTTCCCAGTTGAAGCTAACTGGAGGCTGCATGGAGAGAAAACATTTTGGTGAGTCCACAGTGGACACGGCGCTCCCAGCAGCACTTAGCCTAATCATTATTTAAGGTTCCTGCTACCTGTGGCATTGATTTCATTAAGCAGGAAGACCAATCGAGGAGCACAAGCGTGCAAAGTTGTTGTTTTTGCCATAGATTAGCTTACTCTGCTGCTTTTCTACTGATTAGAATTAAATTACATGTTCTCACATGCTTGTCTTAATTGAGGTCAGCTTGCACATTCTCCAATGACTCAATAATTACAAAACAGACACATTCTGTGGTGCATTTTTTATTTTTTTTCTACAGATGGTAATTAGGTTTTTGTCAAGGTTGCTGCTTTGCTGCTGCAGGCTGGTTAAGGGAGAACTGAAGAAGTTCCTGCACTTGTAATGCTATTTGTGGAGCTGTCAGGGGGTCAGGAACTGTGCAGGGGATCGAGCTGGTGCACTTGTTAATCTGTTCCTATATAAGTGCTGTCTCTCTCTCTCTCTCTCTCTCTCTCTCTCTCTCTCTCTCTGTGGAACCATCGGCTCAAACAATGGGCACTGAAAACACTTGCGTTGTAAAAGCAGAAAGCACCGGCTCGATCCCGCTCGGCTTCACTGTTCCGACCAGCAAACTGCAGCAAAGCAAACTTGGGAGTCTCAGACGACTCAGTAATACTTTGAACAAAACATCCATCTTCCGGCCTTAGCGAGACAGTGGCCTCTTATTAGTGCTAATATCAATAAGCGCAGCCTTGGTGTGTGTTGTATCTTTGTACTGTAGACTAGAAGTGAAGTTGACCTAGATGCATTTAAGGTAATTTTTCAAAATAAAAAAAAAAATTGTCTGATGTAAATGTAAATCAATGGCCGATTTTGATGTGTTGACGAGATAATACCATTCATTTTTTTTTTTTTTTTNTTTTTTTTTTTTTTTTCTTAAGTGTGTGTAGATATGATTATACCAAGGGTTTGGGTGCACCAGTGCTGAAGCTTTACGACCAAGTAGACCGCATGTTTTAAAGCGAGCATGAGGGATGCCGGCGAGTTTCCCACAGAGCAGCAGAGAATGTAAGTAGAGGCTTTGTGGGAACGCGTCCTACGATGGTAGATAAAATGTGAGATTGTACTCCTCGTTCCAAATTACGCGACATTCGTTTGGGTGACCCCCCCACACCCCTCCCCTTCTGTCCCACTTCCCCAAAGCTTTTGTAATGTTATTGATTCTATTTTAAGAAAATGTATTTATTTTCAAATAAAATATTTATTTAAAGAATCTTTTCTGTATGTGCGTGGTTTACATGTCCTCTGTGGACAGCCTTCTGAGAGAGGAATGACACGTGGAATGGATAAATGCTTCATCGTCATTTTGTGTTGTAATCTTGCATCATGCCAAACTGCAGTGTTGACAGGAGTACTCAAAACATTTAAAGGACCATACTGGCCATTTTGCATGTTTAATTGTCAATTTTCATACACGTAACATTACTGACAATGATTTACCAAAGCATACTACTGGAATGGTGAATTAAAAATGTTTTTCCTACCTTCCAGACTGCTATTGGTTTCAGTTCATTCTGGTACACTATTAAAATCAACTTGTTGATACTTGAAATGTTCTTGAGATAGAACATCATTGTGAACAACACATATATTCAGTTTTTTTTTTTTTTTAAGGAATTATGTAATTTTAGCATTTAAGCACAATAAAAAGTGTAGTGAATGTAGTATATTCCACCGGGGAATATAGTCCCAAAAGAAGACCTGTGTTTATTGACAAATTTAAAGGACCATTACTTCATAAGGCTGTGTAACTATTAGCAGGAGAAACATTGATTTTTAAGGTGGGTGTATCACTTGAATATTTGATTTTGAAAGATTAAGAGATTTTGCAAAATATCAGGAAAGCTGAAATACAGTTTTATCCTTTGGGAAATGATTGTCAGTAACATAACATGTATGAAACCTGAATATATTAAGCTTAAACATGCAAAATGGATGGTATGGTCCTTTAAAATAAATAAATAAATAAATGTAGCAATGCCACAATAGAAGATACTTCATTACATGTAGTCAAGTACAACAATGTCCTTCATTCCATTTTTTTAACCAAATTATCAGTAATAAAATGTACTCACCATAATTAGATTAATATAGATATAAACTGAATTAGGCTTAGTTTGAATAACAGACCTAGATTAGATAGAGTAGAATATCTTAGAGTAGAAAAGAACTTTACATTTATTCCACACGTGGAAATTTGTCTTTAGCTCACCAAGACTTAAAATCAACTTGACGACATAAAACATATAACATATGGCAGGGCAAATGATTAAAAAAGAGGCACTATAAATACATGAAGGGACACTCTAAAAGTAATATAAGATAATTAAAGGCATAAAATGACAAAGTGCATAGAATACTAGAATAAGATCCACTAGATTAGTTTTCAAAATTTAAAATGTGTATTGCACCTAGAATAAATTACTTCTTAAAAACATTCTTTGTTGCCAAAGGCACCCTATGAGGCCTCCCTGAGCTTAAAGGACCAGACTGACAGTTTTGCATGTTTGAGCTCAATAAATACTACCCATTACATTACTACCACCATTTCCAATAGCATAAAACTTCTGGAATGAATTAAAACCAAAAGCTGCCTGGAAGGTAGGAAAAATAATTTGAAAATGCACCACTCCAGTAGAATGTTTCGAAAAATGGTTGGCATTAATGTGATTTGCATGCGTATGCGGGTAGTATTTATTGGGCTCAAACATGCAAAACCACCAGTATGGTCCTTTAAGGTCTCCAGCTGAGAGAACAAAGGATGGGAGGTGTCTGTCAGAATACTCAGTGCTTGAGTCATTGATATAGATCAAATAAAATATAAGTTTTGCTGCTATAGTGACTATTCTGACAAACTAACTCCTCAGTTTGCAGTTCAAGTGATCAAACATCAAATGATGTCAGATGAAAAGTTAGAACACTTTCAAAGATTTACACACAGGTTCTCACTCTGGTGCTATGAAGCTTTCTGAGAAGGCACTGATTTACTAAAGCATGCAAATGTAATTATATAGTAAGCCACCTTCGTATGCATTTGCTCTACTTATACTCCAATGAAAGGACCATACCAACCATTTTGCATGTTTGAGCCTAATATATTCAATTTTCATACATGTAATGTT
>VXCM01003682.1:0-52008 GCA_014773175.1 Lucifuga dentata | reverse complement strand
TTCCCTGTAACCTCACCATTCCACTTGAGTCCCTCTCATTCACAGCCATGTATTCTGTCTTGCTGGAGCTTAGAAAACATTTTCCGAAAACTTCTACATTTTCTAATGACTAATTTAATAGATGATTATTTCCATATCTTTCCATATGGATTACCCATTGTGCCAAAATTAAAAATAAATAAATAAAAGAATAAATTAATAAAGGTAGAAATAAAAAGAGGAAAAAAAAAGAATATATAAATAAATGTGGAAATATTTAATTTATTAATAATATAATATATTATTATACAATATAATAATATTTAATTTAATTTAATATTTAATTTATTAATATAAATATTTAATTGTGCCACAATGCGTATTCCATATTTGTAACCTTCCCAGACTGATTTATTATGTATGTATATAGTACTGGCCAAAAGTATTGCACCCCCTGTATTTTCATGTAAACTTTTCTTTCTGAGTTAAAATACCACTCCAAACACAGCAGTGTATTTTTTTTAGTGTGTTAGAGTAAGTACAGCTGAAAAAAAGCCAGTAGTTGTTAGTGTTCAGTAGGAAGACACTTCAGACATATTGTTAAGATTTGAAGGAGAATACTATTATTACAGTAGTAGAGATCTAGGTTTAGTTAGCCTTAGCTCAGCCTACGTCTTTGCTAGGTTTAGTTAGCCTTAGCTCAGCCTATGGCTATGCTAGGTTTAGTTAGCATCAGCTCAGCCTATGTCTATGCTAGGTTTAGTTAGCCTTAGCTCAGCCTATGTCTATGCTAGGTTTAGTTAGCTTTAGGCTCAGCTTATGTCTATGATAGGTTTAGTTAGCTTTAGGCTCAGCCTATGTCTATGCTAGGTTTAGTTAGCCTTAGCTCAGCCTATGTCTATGCTAGGTTTAGTTAGCTTTAGGCTCAGCCTATGTCTGTGCTAGGTTTAGGATTAGGGTAGGCTAGGTTTAGGGTTAGGTAGGTTTTAGGGTAGGCTCCACCTGAGCCTCAACAACAAAAGGTTGTAGGTGTGGGGAGGATGGGTGGGCCTCCTTTCATGTGATCTACTCTGTACGTTGGCCTTGATGCACAAGTCTCTAGCCCTCACCTGAATTTCATTCCATGACTCTTCCACCTGTTTTTCTGAGAGTAATACTTTATACTTTTATGTATATATATATATATATATGTATATATTCTTAAAGGACCATACCAGTGATTTTGCATGCTTGAGAAAATGTTTGGGAAATGGTTTGCCATAATGTAACGTATGCAGGTTGTATTTATTGGGCTCAAACTTGCAAAATCGCTTGTATCATCCATAAGTAAAATTTTGAATGTGGGACTTGTAATACAGTATTTTCTCCTTTTCTGGCTCTACTTTTAAGAATTTGAGTTGTTTTTTCCAAATATTGTTCAAATATATAGTATCTGTAACCTAATTAGTGTATTTTTTTGTATGGATAACCACATGGTAACATGAGTGCTGGCACTAACTTTTGTTATCAGCTGACTTTGATCAGTGTTTATTATTCCAATGAATGACACTCACACTGGGACATTAGGAACCCTAACTCTAACCCTAACCCTGTATTTGACTTTATTAATGTCAAATTAAAAAAAAACAAAACACTGTTATGGTAATACAGTTTTCAGTGTATTTAACCTTCTTCAGCACAGATGGAGGGGATGTGAGGCCAAATCACAGTGATGACTTTGTTTCACATTAGTTCATTTCTCATTTCATCATCATCCAGACACTCAATCATTGCCAGAGTTTAATTCAGCCAAAGAGCTTTGATTTGGCAAAATCCACCAGTACTCAACATTTTAATGTTACTGAACATTCACCAGCTGGAAGAGGCAGGCTGTGTGGGTTTTTTTTTTTTTTTTTTTTTTTTTTTTCCCCTCTGGCTTTACATTACACAGAGCAGTGTATCATCATCCTGAACGGGAAGTAAACGGGTTTTAACATCTCACAGGGCTGGCAATGCTAAATTAGATTTTGATTTTTAATGGCAGAAATGGATGTTTTCATTGAAGCTGCCAATAGCTGATTACTGTCATTTAAAATGAACATTTAAACCCTGAAAAACTAGCATCTCATATTCATTAGTCACATTCAAGTGTTCAGCATTTGCCACACATTCGTTTTCTGTTCTGAAACAGCATTTAACCTCAACTAATACTAGAATTTTTAGACCAGTTTTGAAATAAATATTTACTCCATCCATCCATCCATCCATCCATCCATCCATCCATCCATCCATACATCCATCCATCCATCCATACATCCACTATGCTGCTTATTATATTTTCCGAAAATTCAGCCTGGTATATTTGCTAACAACATTAGCTTTGGATCTTGTCCAGAATTTAAAATTAAGCATTCTTGGTTTCAAACTATGCATCACCAAAGAGTCTGTAAAAACTGGAGGGTTGCTTGGAGTTTAAAGGACCATATCGGCCATTTTGCATGTTTGAGCCTAAAATATTCAATTTTTTTATATACATTACTGACAATCATTTCCCAAAGGACAAAACTTTTTTTTTTTTTTTAGCTTTCCTGATATTTTGCAAAACTTCTTAATCTTTCAAAATCAAATAATCAAGCAATACACCCGCCTTAAAAATCGATATTTCACCTGCTAATAGTTATGCAGCCTTATGAAGTCACGGCCATTTAAATTTTTCCATAAACGCAAGTCTTCTTTTGGGACTATATTCCCTGGTGGAGGCATACATTCACTCCACGCTTTTTATTGGACTTAGACGCTAAAATTATGTAACTTCTAAAAAAAACCTGAATACACGTCTTGTTGGCGATAATGGATTACCTATCCCAAGAACGTTTCAAGCATCAACAAGTTGATGTTAATAGCATACCAGAATGAACTGAAACCAATGGAGGTCTGGAAGGTAGGAAAAACATTTTTAATTTGCTGTTCCAGCTTTGGGAAATGATTGTCAGTAACATTACGTGTATGAAAATTGAATATAATATAGTAGGCTCAAACATGCAAAATGGCCGTAATGGTCCTTTGAGATGTTACACCTAAACATGATGCAAACTCTTCAGGAAACCCAGGCTATTAAAATTCTGTCATTAAAACAGGTTGACCATGCACTTTTTTCACGGCTGGGACATTCTGCAACACTGCTGCCTTTGAATATGGATTTACATTAAAAAANAAAAAAAAAAAAAAAAAAAAACACTAATGAAAATCAACAAAGCAAACAACAGGTCATGTTGTACAGTTTTTTCATGAAGTCTGGGAGGAACATATATCACATCAATGGAGGAAGTATCATTCAATAGGCCAAACATCAGCTTAATAATATGAATTACTGACACATCATAGAGAAGATATTTGTTATTCATTTGGCCAAATATTCATCCTTCCACTCAGCAGTGCCTCCCAATCAGCATCAACAGTGGGGTCAGCGATGTGTCCATACACTCCACTTCTCCACTACATTCATAATGAGTGTGACTGATGTAGCTGGATTCATGCAGCCCTGTGCCCTGTTTAGAAGTGAAGATGGTGCACATGATTGAGCTTTATAGACGACTGAATGGGCCCTTGACATCTTACAGACTAATGAAAATGTAAATGTGCAAATGATTAGCCGTAGTGCAGGGTAACAAGGTATTGTAATGGGCTTCATAATGAGATTATGATAATGAACTAGCATATGCACAGCTGCCCAGCGATGATACACCTTTCTTTTGGCCACAATATCTATCTCAGTCACTTTAGCAAACACACATACATATACAAAAACTGAGACTATACCAAATGCCTGTTATGGAAAAAAAAAAAAAAAAAAAAAAAAAAGATGTGGCGATTACAATCGTCCATCATGAATTGAATTGAATAATGTGCTAATAGGAGGAACTAACATCGGATCCAACTGTGCTCCTCAGAAGACGCTTATGGAGCGCGGATGTTTCATTTCTCTAAAACCATTGTCCCTCGGTTCCTCACATCTTTTCCTTACATCTTTTCCTCATATCTGAAGTGGGAGGGACTAAGACATGAGGAAAAGGCACAAGAAACAATTACCGTACATACTCGAATATAAGCAGAGTTTTTTTTTTTTTTNGTTTTTTTTTTTTTTGTTTGTTTTTTTTTACCAAATTTCACAACACAAACTGGGGGGTTGGCTTATACACGAGTAATTCAAATCGGATCCCAGAAAAGGAAATTTCCAGGGGTAGAAATACTACCCATTACCACTACCCATGGAAAACAGTTTAAATCATANAATTTCCAGGGGTAGAAATACTACCCATTACCACTACCCATGGAAAACAGTTTAAATCATACCTTAGGCTTAGAATGAGATATTTGTTTTATTATATTACGGGTTTCTTTAAAAATCTAAATTTGCAGGTCAAAATCGGGGGGTCGGCTTGTAGTCGAGTATATATGGTAAGAGCTTCGGAACACACTCCATGCTGTCCCCCAGACATTTCTGACCAATGAGCACAGCAAATGTTCTCACTTGGCTTTTGGTTTTTCTATATTTGGGTTTGTTTGAATTTTTTTTCTTTCTGTGTGACATAAAACTGAAACAAGGGTAATTGATTTACTCACACAGCTAACTGACTGAAAACTTGGTACATTTGTAAGCTACAACTCTGACTGATTTCTAAAGTTAGCAGGAACTTGAGTTGTTTCTATTATTTTCTTTCCTCACCTTTTGGCTCCTGTTCTCTCTGCAGATTCATGAAGTCATGCAGCTCAACAAGTTCAAATTTTTCACTCAAGCTGAAACGGCTTCAGTTAGAAAACTAAAAATAAGTGCAAATACAATCTGTGGACACAGTATATATTTACATTTTTAGATATGTCTGTTTCATTAAAATTACATGAATCTGGATTGTCTATTGACACAGGATTCAAGAAGGTATTCACTTTACTATTAGACATTTTACTGAACATAACATTATATTATTTAATGTACTAAACCAAGGAATGAGGCTTACATTAGAAACAATGGCAGATTTATAATTTATAATCAGTGTCATTTTAATTGATCTAATTTAACCTTGTGCACACAGCAAGTGTGAAATGCCAATTTGCTCTTTATTCTGTATTTTGTAATTGTGTTGTATTGTAATTATTTATGGGCACTCAGGGCAAGAAAGCAAGTCCCAGGGAAAAATATACCCCATGATTTACTTGTAAAACTTAAAAAATGTCCCCTCCGTGCAGCAGAATTACTTAAAAGAAACTCCAGCAATCATGAACAGTGTCAAAGCTAACAGCAGACTGTTTCTCACAAAGCACTGTATGGTATTTTATTGATTTACAATAAGACAAATCATTAGAAAATCAACCTAACTCCCCCTGCCTTCATGCCTCGTGTACTCAACAGGACAAACCCGTCATCAATCCCCCCAACACTCCTCACACACACATCCTGTAGCTGTAACTCACGTTACTTCAAAGGGATGATTTTCCTTTCACTCACAAGATAACTTACGCTTTAACGGAGGAGGAAGCAGGGAGGAAAGTGCACATGTCTGCGAACATGGCACTGAACTTTAAAAGTAATTTATTCAGCAGACAGGAGCTGAGCAAGATTGATGTTCATATTTCATCCATCAATGGTTTTCATAATTCACAACCCTGATGCCTGGGTGCTAGTCAGAGCTTGTCAAGCAAGCTACAGCAAGTACATTCTGATAGCAGGCTTATTGATAATCAAATCCTGCCAGTAAACACGTCTTGTGGTACAATATTGCTATCAGAGCAAGTTGTAATGTCTGGGGACTGCAGAGGAAAACACAGCAACTCTTCTGCAGAAAGTCTTTACAGAAGCAAAGCACCTCAAACCTTAACTATCATGCAGTCAGTCAGCTAAAAAATTCAAATTTATTGCAACATATTCTATTTTTATTGCCATTTTATTGGCATGGTGGATCAGTGTCATCATGTGGATCATGGTGGATCAGTGGCACTGTTGCTGAACATCAAGGAGAACAAGAAGCTTCAAATCTAGCCGGGGCGCTTCAGTGTGGAGTTTGAGTTTACTTCTTGTGTCTGAGTGGGTTTTGTCCAGGTTGAAATGCAGGTCAGGTGAACTGCAAAGTCTAAATTTCCTTTAGATGAATGTGTGATACCCTGCATGGGACAGAGACTAGATGGATGGACAGATGGGTGGATTTTTTTGTTTGCTTATAAGATAGAATGATAGAGATGTGTCTAATATATATATTGTCATTTTTTGATCCATCATTGTTTTGGTTTCAGAGCAGCACCAGCAGAATTTGACCCAAAGGTGTCGTGTGGAAGGACAGACTGAGCCTGACCCTCCTCCCCAAATGGTGCTTCTGAGTATTCCTCATCAAGTCATACAAAGTTTGCAATTTTCAGGTGTGTGACTGCATTGGAAGTTGCCCTCAAATGGCCAAGAAAAAGAAAAAGAAAAAAAAACTGGGAAACTCATAGAAGTTCCATAATATCTGTGTTTTAGGTGCAAACTGTAACATTTATCTGCAATGCATGACGTCATGTGTAGCAGGTTAGATATGCCTGTATGACTTCCATTTGTCTGTAACATCCTATGATCAACATCTAATCCAGGCTGCTAACAAAAACAAACACGACAGTTTATACCGGCTTACATTATTTACACCCTGCAGTGGCTTTTTCATTGGTACAGATAATGTGGTGGATTTACCAGTATGATAACAACCAAAACTGCAAACAACGGCTGAATACACAAGGTCAGGTTTACGAGCTGACGAGGGTCCTCTGAACGCAGCATTAAACAACACACCACCCTACAGTGAATTCTGAGCAGGGGTTAAAACAAGGACAACTGGGACAACCAGCTCTGTTTTTTTGTCTTGAAATGCAGACATCAAAAAGACAGCTCTTGAACTTAGACACAGCTATTCAGCGAACCCAAAGTTTGACTACTTTATTCTGGAGAAAATGCAGCCATTAGTGCCCAACAGGTTTAAAAAACAAAAAAACAAAAAACAGAATGTAAGAAATCTGGTATTCTTCTGGCTTCCAGCTTCAGATGACTTTGTCCTCCTTTTCTTTAGCGGTCAGCTTGCAATGTGCATTATCGAAAACCAGTGTTTATTTTTAAATACTATCACATGCTGTAAATGTTCTATGACTATACACACACACTTCTTTGTTTTGCTGTAGTCAATATTCAGCACTGGCCTAAATGCTGTACAATTTAGGCCTAATTTGAAGCCTGATTTGGTGCCACCAAAGGAGCAGCGCCAGCTAATTCTGAGAGTAAAGCCAAATTTTCGTTTGATTAGCTGTCAATTGACGTACAGTTAGAGGCGGACTGTGAAGCCTGATTAATTGCCCAAATGATCTATAGCTGAGTGATCATGTGATGAGATAGATTTGTCAGAAATTTGTCTGTCCTGCAGTTCAAGAAGTCTAATTTCCTGACATTTGTCATGAAGTTTCTGAATGTGTCTCTGAATGCCAGCGTTTTGTGGATGCAGCCACATTGTTTTGACTTTAATAAACTTTTATTGGAAATCATCAACAAACAAAACTGTCTGTAGGTGTTGCTCAGTGTGAGTGCCCATGTTGTTCAATGTCAATCGAATGTCATAGAGTATGGGGATAGAAATCACAGACTATGGCCATTTTGAAAGGATGAAAATTTTACATGGTAAAATTTGAAACTAAAGATAAATGATTACCTGTCTCCTAGTACCAGAAATTTGACATTTAAACATTATGGGCAGTAAAAGGTGAATGGGAGGGTCCAATTAATATATTTCTAATTTATGAACTTCTTGGAGGCAAAGGAAAAATATATATAAAGCATTTAATATTTCCACAATCATATACAATATTAAATCATTATATCATTTATGAATGTGTTCAATTATGCTTTTGACTTATCAGATAGTCTATTAGTGACATTTGTCTCTCCTGGGGCTCCATACTATGGTTGTTAGACATTTCTGCTGTCACTTGGAAGTAAAGCATAACCCCAGATATCCATCTGACTCAGAAATGCTAATTTCAGGTGAAGAATAAAGTAATTATAAATTAGAAATGCTCTAATTGGTTGTTTCCTGCGTTTCAACTAACATAATTTGAAATGCTCGTATTGACATTCTGCAGACTGTCATAACTCATCAGCCATAAATAATTATATAAACAACAATAATCAAAATGCAAGGAAGCTCAGGCCTGTCAGTTAATATTTAATGAGCAATATGCGGTTTGCGAAGAGGAAAATGGAATTACTGATGGAATTGTTTTCTCCTCTCCTAATTTCATAAAGGGCAAAGAACGCAGTGAAGAGATGACTAAACCCAGATGTTTTGAAAATGACAAAACTTTGGTAGGAAGTTGTACTTTTGGCAGAGCTCGCAGACGCTCGGAGGTCACGGTTCAGACTCGAGCTGTCATTGTTTTGGCACCGCCATCGAGGCAGTTTGGGGGAGTTTCATATGCTCACTGGCTGTGTATGCCGGTGTCTCTTTTTCTGACAAACAACCAGTTTCAAACTATCTGGGGATTCTCGCACATAAACATGCTTCCATGCCATGTTTGGTTGCAACTTGACGTTATATTACTAATTGCTGCCTAAATGTCTGACTTGTATCAAGGCTGATAAATTCTCTTTACTGTTGGCTCAAACTGAAACCAACTCTAGATGACCATGGCTGACAGCTTATCCTGGCCCACAAGTTTTATTTTCCCACAGTTGTGCAGAGTTTGACAGGAATGGATGTCTCACTAAAGCATGGGGGAATAAATGATGAATTCTGTCTTGGAAAGTAGCTCGTATTCTCTGGATTTGCCACTCAGGTCTGTTATTTGCTTGTTGCAGACTGAATTTCACCAGATAAATATGCTTAGTTCACTCTGTTTGTCTGCATGGAGAGGCTGTGTTATAGAACAGCTTTTTAAATATGACTATTACACCCCAAATAGTTTACAATTGCTTTGCCTAATACAGAATCTCTCTCTCCAAACTTTCTATCAAAATGCATTGTTGTGGAACATCATAAGTATGCCGACCTCCATGTCCATCTTTGTTTACCAAAGTTAAATAAACGGGAAATTGATTTTGACACAGCCTAAATCTTCTTCAGCAGTAAATCTGCTGCATGGAGGCTGAGATAACAAAGCAGTTCAGGCTGGAGGCATGATGGGTTCCAGCTGCAGCACGATTGTGCTTGTTATGGGCAGACAACCTCCTTTACAATGCATCGGACGTGCGAAAGAGGCCTACAGCAGCTTCTCAAAGCTTAATTTGCACATTAATTCTCACTGACAACCATGCAGATAGCCCACAAGAAATGACTCAGAAAATGAAGTCAGTGAGTTTATTAATAAGCCTCTAGCATGTAAAAATATTACAGTTATTGAAAGATTGCTGCTGTGCATTTATCCTTTTCAGGCTATCATGAAGCTTTTAGGCATCCTGGAGCCTTTACAGCATATATTGTGACTCAGCTCATAACTCTTGTTCAAGATTTTGGCAATTCACAGCTACATCAGTGCTTGGAAATATTGCTACTCGATTAATTTTAATGCAATACGGCAGTTTTCATTTATTCCTAGAAAGAAGAAGAAATGGAGTAACATGATGTTTTCAAGGCTTTTTTTAATGGTAATGTTTTTTATTTTTGCTCATGTGGTACATATCAGAGATGTGTTGTGAATATGGAATCTGATATCCTGAGATCCGTTTTGAGCAACTGTCATCTCAACACACAGATCAGAATTTTCTTGCCATTCCAACTCACATGTCATAACATGCAACCCTCTTTTACTTTGTCTACATATAAATGACAGAGCAGTGATCCAACTTGTCTGGATCAAACTAATTTACACCAATTTTGGCTTTTTTTTTTTTTTTTACNGTTTTTTTTTTTTTTTTACCTTTATCTTGGAAATTAACCCTATAATGCCATTTGTGTCACATTTGATACATGACTTTCTGAGACTCTACATCATCAACGTGACCTTGAACATGATTGCCTAGTATATCTCTAAAAAAAAAAAAAAAAAAAAAAANAAAAAAAAAAAAAAAAAAAACCAACAAAAAAACAAAAACAAAAAAAAACAACAGATTTTTATTTATTTATTTACACACTTTACTGTATGGAAGTTGAATGAACATTCCTTCATGTTTGTTAAAGTGTTCAATAAAGAAATGCAAAAAATTGGAATTTTCTGGTACTTATTTCATTTGCCAGGCTTTACAGGGCTAAACCCTCATTTATGCATAAAGGTTGTTTCAGGTCTAAACCGTGTAAACACAGTTATTGGATACGATTCAATTTAAAAAGAATAGGCAGGATATAGAAAAGAAAATTAGAACTGGGCATCAAGACCTGAAATGTAAATATAGTCAAAGGTCACAAGTCTATTAAAAGCAATCCAAATGTAAAAGAAAGGATCGCCCAACCATTTCAATTCAGACCAAAGGATTAGAAGCCGCTTTCACTTCCAATGATAACTAGGGCCTCTAATGAAAAACACAAGGAGACCAATTCCAAGAGCATGTCCCTCAAGATCCAGAGCTGGAGACTGGAGAGCTGGAGCTGGAGACTGAGACGGCCTGGACATGTCCTTAGAGTGCCAAGTGGTAGGACTCCTAAAGTGCCTGGGATGGACACCACCAGGCAAAAGAAAGACAGGAAGACCACCAGGTGCAGGATGGTCAAAAATGAACAGGGTCGGATTGGCCATCGGGAGAGGCGGGACTTTTCCCGGTGGGCCGCAGNGTCAAAAATGAACAGGGTCGGATTGGCCATCGGGAGAGGCGGGACTTTTCCCGGTGGGCCGCAGCCGTTGGTGGGCCGGCTGGTGACCTTTGCACAATGTAATATTAATTAAAATGAACTTAAACTAAGCAAACATAATTCTTTTTTTTAAACATACACACACACACACACACACACACACACACAGAGAGAGAGAGAGAGAGAGAGAGAGAGAGAGAGAGAATGTTTTAAATAACTGATTTGTGTTTAAAAGAAATTTTGTGGTTTTCTTCTTCTTCTTCTTCTTCTTCTTCTTCTTCTTCTTCTTCTTCTTCTTCTTCCTCCCCCATAACTTCTGCTTTGGATCCTGTTGTTACAGCTGCTTGTGTCTTTTCAGAATGTCGGTCATATCTGAACCTGTTCTCATGTAGACCAATGCAAGAGCAAACATGTGGCTCACAGCAATATAATATAATTATTGCTTTAAAATTAAAGTGTTACTCCTTTTCTTTTTAAACTGTCACTAATTTATACACTGCAGCACGTATTGTGCAAAAGTCATTGTATTAGCCATGCGTATTACACCCACACTTTGCCCATTTATAATTAAACGGCATATCTTAATAGCTCCAGTGCCTTGCCTCACTTTACTGTGTGGAAGTTGAATGAATGTTCCTTCATGTTTCATCAAAACTCTCACGTTTGATGACTTCTAGTCACTCGAACTTGAGCGAATTTTGCAAACTGTGAATGCTTTTGTGAATGTTAGCAAAATAAATAAATAAAGACAACGTTTGAAAGATTAAAAACAAAACAAAATGTGCATGTTGGAACATAAAAAAGAAATCATTTTAGTTATTCCAAATGTGGAGCTCATGTGACATCATCTTTCCTTTGGTTTGATGTGTTCGAGACTCCTTCCTGCAGATAAATAAATCAAGTTGTTTCCCTTCAGGCTGCTCTGGCTTCGGCACTGCATGCTAAAACAAAAACTCCATTGTAAATATAGGCTGTTTGAGATCTCCTTGCTGTATTTCCCCATGGTTAAAAATTTATCCAAGACTTGTTTGTGCATCTACCTGCAAAGTCGCAATAAATAGTGTTTTCTTCAGCATGGCAGCTGGGGACGCATCAATGCAACAGCAGCCCTGTACATGAATACTATGAATGAAGTTGAGAATAGGGATTGGAATAATGGTGCAGGAAGGAACAGCTCCTATTTCTTCATCCCTCTCTGTGCTTTCAGTCTATGGGAGTTGCCCTTCAAAGCTCTCAGAGGGTGAAGCTGAGAAGACATACCAATACATAAAGCTGGCAGCTCTATTGCAGCTGTCATCTGTGCCCATCACCGCATTCTTCCAGGAGCAGCGATAAAGATGGATGAGGTTGCCACGTGTGATCCAAGACAGCCAAATCACACGTCAGGATGATGCTGATGGAGAGCTTGCAGGAGAAGATCGGAGCGCTGTCTGTCTCTGTTTCCTCCCTCTGCTTTCTATACAGATCATTTACTGGACTCGCAGCAATACTTAATTTGCAGCTGCACTTCGATGAAAAATGTTGTTGTGTAGGTAAATTGGCGATCCATGTCCAACACTCTGAAGTTATATTTTACTTCTCATTTCCTAAAGATTTTCCAGCATCTGTCCAGATCATATAACTGAGATTTATTTGGGTAAATATGGCAAATACAAGGTCTTAATGATAGGAAATGAGGTGCACTTCCTGTTACTACCTCAGCTTCTGTTTTTACTGATTAGAGGTAGAAGTAACTAAGTACATTTACTCAAGTACTGTTTTAAGTACAGTTTGGGGGTTACTGATAAGTTACTTGGCTTATACAGGCTGACATTCAACATGACACAAGCTTATGAAATATATTATGAAAGCTTATGAAAATTATTTTGTTGTCCTACATTGTCTTCTTTCTTTCTTTCTTTCTTTCTTTCTTTCTTTCTTTCTTGAGTATTTTCAGTATTCTTTATAGAATAAAACATGACGTAAGTGTGCCTACATTGACGATTGACCAAGTGAAAAGGAAGGGAGGACAAAGGGAGACAATGGCGAACAACTGCGACGAGTAGCTGGCAGAGGAGGTGAGGAAGTGCAGGCACCAATATGGTTCCTCCATGAGCAATTATAACATCTGCCAAATGGCAGTCTGCCAATTCCTGGCACAAGATAGCTCACACTCTGGGGTCCATGGAATGTTCCTTTCAAATGAAGTGGAAAAATCTATGCGACTTATATGTGAAGTCTAGAACAACGAAGAAGTGGGGATCCTGATGGATCCTGGTGGATCCTGACGGAGCTAAAGATCCTCCCATACCGCTATGGTTTTGTGAAGCTCAGAGAAACAGAGAGAAGTGATCGTCATACGTGGTCGTCATGAAAACGCGAGAACTGTGAACGACAGGAAACATTATGTCCACATAACACCCACACTAAGTTTTTGTTTTTGATAGTAACCTTTTAACTAATAAATCTATTAAATTATACTTTTCCTGCAATGTTGTGATGAATGTAATCATCCACAATGACCTGAGCCATGAAAATCTGATGCATCCAAATCCAGGTTAGCTAGTTGCTGCTGTTGTGATGTCAGAGATGATGATCAATTCCACAAATAGAAACTGCTGAAATCCAAATACAGAGTTAGCAGACTGATATGGGACTTGTGTATGTATGTACACTGATTAGCCACAACATTAAAACCACTAACAGGTGAACGAATAACATTGATC
The DNA here is from genome assembly GCA_014773175.1 of Lucifuga dentata. Classification (NCBI taxonomy): domain Eukaryota; kingdom Metazoa; phylum Chordata; class Actinopteri; order Ophidiiformes; family Bythitidae; genus Lucifuga; species Lucifuga dentata. Next base: position 38,558 of record VXCM01003682.1, on the reverse strand, counting down.
ATCTGGTTACAATGGTACCTGTCAAGGGGTGGGATATATTAGGCATCAACTGAACAGTCAATTCTTGAGGTTGATGTGTTGGAAGCAGGAAAAATGGGCAGCGTAAAGATCTGAGCAACTTTGATGAGGGCCAAATTGTGATGGCTAGATGAATGGGTCAGAGCATCTCCAAAACAGCCAGTCTTTTGGGGTGTTACCGGTGTGCAGTGGCCAGTGGCGACAGGGTCATGGGTGCCCAAGGCTCATTGATGTGCATGGGGAGAGAAGGCTAGCCCATCTGGTCCAATCCCACAGCAAAGCTACTGTAGCACAAATAGCTGAAAAAATGGATGCTGGCTATGATAGACAGGTGTCAGAACACACAGCATGGCAGCGTGCTGCATATGGGGCTGCAGATGCAGAGCACTCAGAGTGCCCATGATGACCCTGTCCACTGCCCAAACTTGCAATGGTCACATGAGCATCAGAACTGGACCATGGAGCAATGGAAGAAGGTGGCCTGGTCTGATGAATCAGGTTNTGAGCATCAGAACTGGACCATGGAGCAATGGAAGAAGGTGGCCTGGTCTGATGAATCAGGTTTTCTTGGACATCATGTGGACAGCCGGTACATGTGCATCGTTTACCTGGGGAAGAGATGCACCAGGATGCACTATAGGAAGCAGGCAAGCTGGCAGAGGCAGTATGATGATCTGGGTGATGTTCTGCTGGGAAACCTTTGGTCCTGGCATTCATGTGGATGTTACTTTGACATGTACCATCTACCTGCAGACCAAGTATACAGCAGCGGTATTCCCTGATGGCAGCAACCTCTTTCAGCAGGATAATGTGCCTTGCCACACTGCAAAAAATGTTCCGGAATGGTTTGAGGAACATGACGAAGAGTTGAAGGTGTTGACTTGGCCTCCAAATTCCCCGGATCTCAATCCAATCCAGCATCTGTGGGATGTGCTGGAAAAACAAATTTGATTCATGGAGGCCCCACCTCGCAACTTAGAGGACTTAAAGGATCTGCTGTTAATGTCTTGCTGCCAGATACCACAGGACACTTCAGAGGTCTGTGGATCCCATGCCTTGACGGCTGCATTGGCGGCAAGAGAGGCAGGTGGTTTTAATGTTGTGGCTGATCGGTGTGTGTGTATACAACACAATCCTAATAACGAGAATGTGCCACCATAGATAACCTGCTTTCCATCTCCTGAACATCTGGCCTGACCTTGCATTGTGAAGCCGACTAACTAAGACTGAATGATAATGATGTTTTTAGCGTTCCTGCCCACATTAATCTGTATGAGCAGGTGTTCACACAGGCGGCCTCTGTTTGCCTTCCGTTTGTTACCATTGTGTGTGTGAGTTTTCTAACTGCTGTCTCGGGGCAGCGATGTTTATCCTCCTCATATAATACAGTGTGTGTGTGTGAGAGCTGTACTGTGGTGCCTTGGAGCTGGAAAATTAGAATCCAATCAGATAGATACGGCTAATAAGAAGGAAGCTGGAAAGTATGGTGGTGTATTGCTGCCACCATGACAACAACAACAAAAATTGTCCAGTTTCTCGTTAAAATGTATGTTGTAATGTTTCTAATTAAAATGGAATAATTTGGTATGTAGTAATAACGTGAAACATAAGTCATTATAAGAGGAAAGTTTCTTGTTAAAACTAATTTTCTTGTCTTGGTGGCATCAGTACACTGCCATAGAAAAGCATTTCATTCACTAATTTCACTTCTCTGCAGGGATGGACGTATACATTTATTCGGTACATTTCTTAGGCATCCTAGCATTTTTATAAAAATTTTGTCTGATATGTTTCATTTCTCACTATTAAAAAAAAAACAAAAATTAGATTGGATTTTGTAAGTGGAAGTTTTCACAACTTAGGACATCCGCTGATGTTTATAAAAGCATCCCGTGAGTTTAGTTACCTCTGCTGTCTGGTCTTTTGTTGTTTGTCTGAATGATGTTAAAATGCAGAAAACACACACACACACACACACACACACACACAAATGCATTCACCCATTTTTGAAATGAGGACAAGGAAGTGATCTTACAGTGTAGTTTTTTTGTCAGTTGCCTAGCAACTGTTTTCTCACTAGTTTAACCGCTTGATCGCCGAACATATTTACTCAACATTCCGTTTCGAAAATGCAAACTCACAAGTTCTGTTCGAAGGCAGCAGAGTGGAGGAAAAACCTTTAGAGAATTCCAAGAGTCGGTGAAATCCAACACTTGTAAGCAACAAAAAAATCAAAGTGCATGCTGGGAAAGAATTTTTGCTTTGCCTGTCCTGGTTCGGCCAGCTCATTGTGACAAGGAGCCACATTAATCAGCTCCATCCAGCAGACAAGAGGGGAATCCAAAATTAACAAGTCACCAAATTTAGCCCAATTTGACGACAGAAAGGTTACCTCCACAGGAATATCCTGGCCTAAATTTCCCTCTCTGTTCCCTCTGTCCTCTCTCCCCTTTCACTGCCCCTTTACAGAAAGAAATCCTTTTTCATTTTTAAGGAAACTTTACTGTAAAAGCCAAATCATGCATCTGGCCACAATATTCTCTGACATTCTAAGTAAAACTGTTTGGGAATCATTATGCTGCTACATCAAGGTTTTAAGGTTTATTAAACAGTACAAACTGTCCTCTGAGCACTTCATTTTTTATCTGGAACTTATTGGATATTTCATTCTTATGTTGTGTTTTATTCTGAAATTTTTAAATTCTTGCTGAGTGTCTTCATCTGTTTTGGTCTTTTGGTTGTCCTATTTCTTTTACTGTGCTGCATGTTTTTGCATTGTGTGTTAGTATGTTTTATGTCTCATTGGCTGACTAAATGGTACCAGGCCTGTCCAAAATAAATTTCCTTTTAGGACATTTAATAAACCCTAAAACCTTAATTAGTGGTAACTAACCAAGTACATTTACTCAAGTTCTTCAATATTCTAGTTTTTACTCCATTACATTTATATGATAATTGAAGCTTATTTGCAGATAAAGACTTTAGAGTCAATGTGATACAAATTCAGAGAATATTGGTCAGGTTGAAAACCTTAACATCTGAGCCTTTTACTAACTGATTGACACAATTCATTGCTGATATATCTCAAGACTTTTAGATAGGAAAACAGGTCAGAAAACTGTTCCTAACGTTGAGGAACGTGGACTGTAATCGTTAGACTGACCTAAAAGCATAGATGGATTACCGCATGGGCAAAGTGTGCACATGTCCAGGGCTCTGGAGCCAATAGGGGCCGTTGGCCTCAAGATTTATTATTATCTTCTTTTTTTTTCTTTTTTTTAATGTGTAAAGTATCTTTGTTTTTGAAATATTAAGAGTAAATGTGATTTTGAAAATCTAATATGATTAATGATTATGAAATTGAGTGTTGTATAAATTAGCCGATTGTTAAATCACGTAATGAGGTAATCATATAGGCTCAAGGTCAAATGTCAGTTTTGCTGTCAACATGGAAAAACATGTGCCTAGCGGGTTGGCAAAACATAAACTCAAAAAAGAAAAATAAGCTTAAAAATGCCGCTTTGGTACAACAAATACCCTCTATTTCAGCATTTTTCACCAAAAAAAAAAAACAGGTGGAAGGTGATGGTGTTACTGTTAGCAGCGGCGCCTTCTGAGGATAACCTGGATGCTAACATGCTAACATGTCAAAATACCGAATACAGTTTCAAAGTAATACATGCTGTGTGGTTGTGGATTGTTTTGTGCTATTGTGCTTGGGGAGGGCACACAACACGTGTGTTATTTGCGTGTGTAGGTAGGGGCCCGTGGTGAGTTTGTGTCCAGGGTCCGTGGTCATGATAATCTGTCCATGCCTAAAAGCAAGGGCATCCTCCAAATTATAGGTGAAAGGCTTCAATTTTGGCAAGTTTTGTTTTTTCATTCCAGAATTTTTTGCCACGTTATCAGATGTAAAATATTGTTTTGTCACTTTTGGGGATTTTTGGCGCTTCATTCATGCGTCAACATGCACCATATTCACAGCATTATTGGTGTTTCACTAATTTAAAACTAACAGGAATCTTCTTAATGTGTATTTTTGCTTGGATTCTTGATTACTTCAGAAGAATTTGTAATAGATGGCTTGAAATTAAGTATTTTTTCTAGTGTGGCCTTAATACTTTTACTGCAGTAAAGTTGAACAGTTCTTCCTGTGCTGACCATTTTAACAGAAAAGACAAATGAATTTTATTGTAAAAAAAGCTAATTAAACTGAAATTACACAATCCATTCCGGCTCCTGGATTGACTGGCTGATTGCTGCAGGCAGAGAAAGCCCAGACTCCCTCTTTTCACACGAGGAGACAATGAGCTCCCCGTATTGATTCACTATTGATTCAAGGTTCAAGACATAGAAGATCTCCGACCTCAGCTTCATACTTTTTCTGGGAAAGAATTGCAGCAAAGCAGATAATATTGTTAGAGGGGAAGATGGGAAGATAACCCAGTTAGGATGCGATAGAGGGGGATTTTGTAGTGGTGATGCTGTGATTTGGCTCTCATCTGCAGGGTCCTGGTCTGATCCCCACGGCCAATATGAGATGTAATTTTGTCACACCAGATTGAGCACCTCTCTGTCAACCCCACAGGCTGTGGACACTCTGTTAGTTATGGCGATGGAGAGTGCGGCCATTTATCAGTCCGGGCGATTTCTTAAATGAGGACATATTGGCAGGTGGCCAAGCAGCATAAGACAGGATGAGGGTTTCATGTCAGCTGCAGCCAAAATGCCGAGGAGACTGCGGACATCTCCTCTTTCCTTCTAATGAGAGAGGAACGAAGTATTGAAATCCTTTTCTCAAAAAAAAAAAAAAAAAAANAAAAAAAAAAAAAAAAAAAAGTAATACCACATGGGAAACAAATTCCTGAAATCAGAACATACAAGTTTTTTTTTAATCCATCAGTGTTGAAATCCATGTCTGTCAAATTGTGGAGGTTTTGGAATAATATAACAAAACGTTAGGATTGATATAATAAAAATCCCCAGTTTCAAAAATACAAGGCTGACACAAGGTTTGTAAAGCTGTCTGGTGGTAAAACGTCTATCTGTGTTTTGTGGGATTTTCGTGCTTTCCGGGTCAGCTGAAGGATTACATGCTCCGCTACACGAGAGTAAGTTCAAGCAAAAACAAGTTTTTAACAGCATCTTATAATCTGAAGTCATGTTGAATTTAAGTCTTATTCTGCAAGTTAAAAGTCAAAAGCAGCACAAAATGAAAAAAAAAAAAAAAAAAANAAAAAAAAAAAAAAAAAAACAACTTAAAGGTCCATACTAGTGATTTTGCATGTTTGAGCCCAATAAATACAACCAACAAACATGTTTCATTACCGCCAACTATTTCCTGAAACATACTGGAGTGGTAAATATTAGAATTGTTTTTCCTACCTTCCAGACTGCCATTGTTTCATTCCAGTACACTATTAAAATCAACTTGTAGAGACTTGAAATGTGGTAGAGAAGCAAACCAAACATCATTGTAATTTTATGTTGAAGTTAATGCATGGAAGAAAATGTAAGTTTCCGCCAAGGAATATAGTCCCAGAAGAAGATGCTTTTACTGAGAGATTAAAAATGTCAATTTTTTCTATATTTGGATGTATGTTAGCAGGTAAAACATCGAATTTTAAGAACTTTTGGTTTTGAAAGATTGTAGGACTTGGCAAAATAATGGGAAAACTAAAATACGGTTTTATGTTTTGGAAAATGGTTGTCAATAATGTAATGTCGATGCAGGAAGTATTTACTGGGCTAAAACGTGTAAAGTCACCAGTATGGTCCTTTAAGTACAGTCTGCTCACCCCTGCTTAGACACTTGCTGGAAGTAGTTAAGCACAGGTACACAAAGACATTGTAAATGCAAACTGCATGTTCTGAGATATTTGCATAGCATTTTAATGGAATAAATAAATAAATGAAGTTCAGACACTGTAGAAATACAAATGATAAGCAGGAAGTGTCATGTAGATGCAGCAAATATTTCAGGGTCTGTCTGTTTAAATATGATAACAACACCATCTTTCTACATATATCAATAAGGTTGGCCTGTCATTAATTATAATTCATTTTACCAAGAATGCACTGTAGCACTGTGTCAAACAACGCCGCCTCGGCCCAATAAAGAGAGATGGGACATGCTCTCCGATTAATTTATAACAAAAGAGTCAACAAAGGAAAGAGCATTGTATATCACCTTGTGGAGACAAGATAAGTACGGGGTCTAAATTATATTTGTTGAGGTGCAAACATAGATGGATTACCTCTGTTCCCAAACAGTAAATTAAAATGCAGCATATTCACCTCAGCAAGCGCCTCCTCTGCAAAAAAAACAAAAAAACAAAAAACGTTTCATTTAATTTATTTAGATTATTTATTTATTTCTTCATTTAAGCAGGCAGCAGGATGGAATAATAAATCCTCCTCTTTGGTGGTTGGTTAAGACTCATTAAGAATCTCTATAAAGCGTTGGACGCGGCTGAGGGTGTGTACCATGTGAATAGCCTGCAAAATAAATGTGTCCCAGCCATATTTTCTTTCAGGGATTTACATTAATAAGATAGTGGGTGTGCAGTAATCAGCTAATGGCGAGGTGGAGGCACAGAGGGCTAATAACGGTGGGGCTGCGCTACAATTAGCTGGTGATTGCAGCAACAGCTGAGACAGAGGAGGATCTCCACTTTTTCTTAATGAGAAACCATTTCACAATACTTCTCCCTGACGTATAAGCAAAATGACCTTCAGCAAAATCTGCAAAATATTACATGCGTTGAACACGCGTTAAATCTGGATTTATGAATGTTAACAATTCCCTCGAAGCCAGAAACAACACATCGAAGAGCCTTATATTTCTTACACCCAACACCCAAGACAACAGGTAATGACTGTCCAGGTTATCTGATGTTTGAGTTACGCATCATCGCAACTTCCCATTTGTTTTGTGGCAGCAAAGAAAAATCTTGTTCATTTTTAGAACTGCCACATAATTTCAGCCAAACTAATCATTTCGATACAGCAGTGAAACAAAGAAGCTGACTGTGAGCAGAGACCTGACCTCTATTCAACAGGATGTCACATAAGAGCTTACAATAGAACAGAGTAAAAATAGCAGCCTCCTGGTTTTGTTTTTTGGTTCTCCAACTCATCCCACAGTGTCGTGTACATTCAGACTTTTTGTATAAGGAGCTCATGTTTGTAAATGATACGGAAAAGGTCAGATGATGCGCTCACCTTTAGTTAGCAGGTCGTGTGCAGGAGAAATGAATAAAGCTGTGGTAAAAACATTTTTTTTCTCAGGTTTATTATCAGACCTGGTTTCTTTACATGCTGTTTGAATGGGATTCAGGCTGCCAGGGCTAAAGTGTTAGCACTGAGCATCAAATACCACCACTGAGAGCTGAATCCAAAGCTGAAGTGTTAAAGTGCACAAGACTGTGTTTGTGTATCTTGTGCACACAGTTGCTGCACAAGCGGTGTTGCTCACTTGCTTCCTTGCAAGTGCATCTCCAAACATTGAACCATTTTTAGAAAATTTTTCTGGTTGTCACTGCTGACGTAGCAAAAGTTAACATGATTTTTGTAATATATGAACTTGCAGTGTTAATTGTTGAGGATGTGCACAATCAGTGCTGTACAGGATAGGTTTGGCAGCTATCATGCAGATGTGTTAATAGATATGTACTATTAAATATAATCATGGCATTATGCTGCAATTTCTGTAATGGCCACTAAATGCTGGCTCTGAGACAACAACCCCAATCTAATGCAAAAAAAAAAAAAAAAAAAAAAAATCCTCTATATTCCCTTTAAAAAAATACAAAGTCAGTACATTTATTCCACAAAATATTACAGACTTAATAGTTGATGTCACAACATTCATCTTGGTGATCAAAATTTTTGAGCATCATTTTTCCATTGCTGAATTTACATTGCGCCTTTTTAAAAAACCAATAACAAATAAATTTTTCATCTGTTTATCTTAAAACACACACTGTGCATTTATTATCTGTGAAGACTCTTTGCAGCTGTGTTGTGAAGTATCATTTGATGTCTTTATTCTGCCAACATAACAGCAAACAGCTCCTGTTTTGTTAAATATGTTTCCTGTTCCCACAGCTGAATTGTTATAAAATTCCTGCCTTTCAAAAACGTATGTAAGCTGTTGGATGCTTTGTGCTGCTTTAATTTTTCTTGTGTATGCCTCCAAATGTGCTATTTTGTGTGCTGTGTGTGACAAAAAGAGTAATGAGGGAGAGAAACAGACCAGGCTGAAAGAGAAAACATGAACGAGAGACAAAATGAGGTTGTTAAGGTTGTATTTTCCTCCCTTTTGCAAGTCAAATCTGGAGAGTGCAGAATTGTGGCAGACTGACTGCTGCATATTGTCAGCAGGGAGGAAAAATGAACACTTTCTCCTTAATCTTTAACTTAGCCTTAAGACCTTTTGGACCCAGTCCCCTAGACACAGGCATTAATGCTGATCATGAAGATTATTTCAAACTTTTTTACAGCACAGTACTCTTATGTGGTCACTGTTTTCATTTATCCATTAATATAATGAGTGCATAAGAGCATGCCATTTGCGTCATTTTGGCTCTGATTCGGTGAGCATTATTCCCAACGGTAGTGGAGGGCAAAGCAAAGTCACTTTATGTCAGACCTCCAACTCGCCAGAGTCTAGGCTGGGAGGGAATTACATTTATTAGCTTTGCATATATGCATTATTAAAGGATAAGTTGACTTGCCAGTGTTTTAAGTGTGCATTTACTTTATGCATTTCTCCTTTAATTCATTTTACTCACATGACAAATATATCTCACTTAAAAAATGGTTTCACTGATGACAGCTGAGTTTGTATGAATAGAGGGTCTATCAGGATCCTGAAGCCCTGCTGTGTCTGATTAATAGAAAGCCAGAACAGGGTTACAGGGTACTGATTCCCAGCTCACCTTTAGTTTCTCTAACAGGCCTTTTCCCTGGCTGGAACTTTTCCACACACACTCAGGAACCTTTTGAGGATCAGGTCCTTATCTGCATTTGGACCTGAGCAACGTTGATTTCGTGACAGTTCCAGTCCCCAAAAACTCTCCTCCCAAAGAAAGCGTGCCATCCAGGAATTAGATTGGAGTGTCCCATCCTGAATGTCTCTGACTGGTCACACCCAAGCCTAAAAAGTTGTATGCAGCAATCATGCAAGCAATAGAATAGTGGCAGGATTTTTTGTTTTTCATATAGTTGCTGTTTAATTGGTAGTTATTGAGCCAACATCCTGACTAGCCTAAAAGACCAAAGTAAAGACTTCCTTTGTTATCGGCCTGATTTCCCTAACTCTCAAGGTGATACCGTGGAGATGTTAATGTAAAAGTTTTGGCTCCTGAGGTAGTTTCTAGGACTGTCACGCACTTCAAGAACCTTTTGGTTCTTTGGCTTTCTTGAATTTTCTATCTGTAAAGCACTTTGAAAGACCTTTGTATGATAAGGTGCTATATAAATAAAATTTGCCTTGCCTTGCCTTTTCAGGAACCTTCTGCATTCTGTACCTTTTTGCAAATAGCATATTCACAAAACTGCAAAACTAAACCATGAAAACAGTCTCCTCTATTCCCTCCATTGCTTCTGTGGTTGTTGCTGTTTTTGTGTAGTGATGAAGTTCTGGTGCATGTGACTGTTGCACTACAGACGTCATTTGCTCAAATTTCCACAATGTGCATGATAGTTGAAGCACAGTAGGAACACAAGCAAAGAACTAACTTTTTTCTTTTTCTTTTTTTTTTTTTTTTTNTTTTTTTTTTTTTTTTTTGGAGATACGGTGGAAATGCAAACTAGAATGCACCAAAGGAGTATTTATGTTGCATTCCAGTTATCTCAGAAGTCAGATTTTTCCCAGTTGGAATTTTTGACTTCCAACCTCAAACCGTTCCAGCCAAATGTAAACAAAAAAGCATGGCTGAATGCCAATAAATACTCTAAGATTAAGTAAATTTAGTAATAAATGCTAACTAAAGTAAAGTTAGGTTACAGGACTGTTTGAATTGTGTTACATTGATATTAATCACACTGGGTATTAAATATTTATGCAGAGGTTCTGAAATTATCTACACTTATGTATCAATGGCAAATAGTTATTATACACTATAGACAGTTAACTTGGTGATATATTTTGACCTTTTTATTTCAAGTCATGCAAGGAAAAAATACTTTATTCGGCTGTTAGCTGATCATTTACATTCACAAAACTCGCTTCCATGGGCACTGCTTTGTTGAGTGACGTCATACTTGTGAAGTTGGGGTTGATAATTTTGGTTTGAGTTTCCCAGTGCCACTCCAACGCATTTTTCCTAGTAGGAGGTCAGAAAAATCCAAGTTCCGAGGTAACTGCAATGCAAGCAATTAGTCCCTCAGTTTGGTCCTGCAGACATTTCAAAAGAACTTTTTTTGTTTTTCTTTTCTTTCTCAAAACAAAAAGTTGCTTTCTGCAGTTGTTCATGCAGAAGTACTGTACCAGGGATATGAGATCAAGTAATGACAGTAAAACTCTTCCTGTAAATCCCCCCCCCATGGTGGGTTACAGATTTGTTGCCCAGGCTTCTTCTTCTCCTGTCATCACACTTAAAGGGGGAAGACAGAGTTTAACAAGCATCACCCTGAAGCCTTGAGACAGTTCTCACTGACATGCTGGCATGGCATGTGGTACAGCTGAGACCCATTTCTTAGACTTTCACCAGAACAGCCTTAGCAGGGTGCAAAGAACTCCAGCAAGAAAACCAAAGCTGAAGGGCACGGCTGGGTGCTGCCTGTGGTGCTCCCAAATCTCAGCCGTGCCTGTGTCTCCCTCTACTATGGCAGCGCAAATCATACCACAGACTGAGCTGGGCCTTTTCAAGTTGCATGCTCATTAAAACTAATGTCCTCCTTATCTGCCCTGACTGAATCATCTCAAAGGTACAGCTGAGTCTCAACGCGATATACAGTATATTCATAAAGTCTTGACCCTTATTCTTCTTAGCAGGACTCTTAGGTCTTCTGATCAGGGTGTCTTTACAATCCCTCGGTCTGAGTTTAGGACAAGGGGTGACCAAGCATTTGCTGTAGTAGTCTCCAGATTCTGGAATAGCTGTGGACTGCTAATTGATATGCTTTTGTGTTTTCATCTCTAATGCATTAGTACTATGCATAGTTTGTTATATAACTGTGCATTAACAATTGAAGCCTTTAGCTTGCATTAAAGTGTCAATCTGCCAAGGCAGATCATCCCCTTCAGCCTAACGTATCTCTGTATCGAGTATTTATGTCTTCTCCACACCCCTCACGAGCATGAATCCAGGCAGCGAGGACACAAACAAACTTGTATCGCTACCAATTTGCCTCATGTAATGGTTAAATAATAATTGTGCATTTTTTTTATGATCAACCTGTAGTCTTTAGATGATTTGGTGTCTTTGGAGTTTTATTTGTTGATTTGAAAACTCATATATTAATGTGATGACTGCTAGTAGCTTTTTATAGCTGACAAATGCTGCAAACTGGCATTCATCCTTATATGACCTTCCCTTTATGGCAGTATTTATTTTTGTCATTACTTCAGAGTTTCAGACCTTTCCCCTGTGGTGTTGACATTATTTTGTCTAACCACACTGACTGGCAAAAGATGAATTCCAGCCATATTTAATTCCCATAATGCATGGAGTAGTCGAGCAGTAAAAGTTCCCTGTTTTAACTCATCAGGGGCCAGGAAAGGAGCAATGTTTCTCATTCATATTTTTGCTGTGATTACTTCTCAAAGTACACAGAGTTTTGGCAACTATTTTATAAAAGCTGCTGTAACCTTCAGGATGTTCTGTGTGATTATTGGGCGCTTTGGTACTGCACCAACATTGTAGTGATAATCCACAGAAAAACACCCTTCTAGGTATTAATGCTACAGGCAATAAGAACCTGTAATCAATACAGTGTCAGCTTGCATTACTCATCTGCCCGTCAGGTACCAATAGCTGTAAAACTGCGTGTATGTTTACTTTCAAAAATGGTGAATATCTTTGCTTTTGTGTTGGTTATGTTGTTTGTCACAAATTTAGATGGATCAAATCCATCCAGTAGCCTAGTGTGTGTATCCTTGCATGATATTGTACTTATAAAGGTAAAAATTATATTAAAGGACCATACCACCCATTTTGAATGTTTCAGTCAAATGTATTCAATTTTCATCCATGTTACGTTACTGACAATCATTTCCCAAAGTATAAGACTGTATTTCAGCTTTCCTGATATTCTGCAAAATCTCTTAATCTTTCAAAATCAAATATTCAAGTGATACACCCACCTTAAAAATCCATGTTTCACCTACTAATAGTTACGCAGCCTTATGAAGTCATGGTCGTTTAAATTTGTTTGATTAACTTGTTTTGGGACTATATTTCCCGGTGGACACATACATTTACTCCACACTTTTTATCGTTTAAATGCTAAAATTACGCTACTTCTTAAAAAAAAAAAACTNTACTCCACACTTTTTATCGTTTAAATGCTAAAATTACGCTACTTCTTAAAAAAAAAAAACTGAATACACATGTTGTTCATGATGATGGATTACCTATCCCAAGGACGTTTCAAGTATCAACAAATTGATTTTAAAAGCCAGAATGAACTGAAACCAATTGAGGTCTGGAAGGTATAAAAATAAATAAATAAATAAATAAAAAGTGAACTCACTGTTCCAATAGTATCTTTTGGGGAATGACTGTCACTAACCTTTTGTGTATGAAATGGAATATATTAGGCTCAAACATGCAAAATGTGTGGTATCGTCCTTCAAAATGATGGCAATGTAATAAGCAAGTTGCATGAAATAGAAAACAGTATTTGTTAAAAAAAATAAATAAATAAGGGTTTTCACATTTTAATTAGGCCCTGAACTTGAAAATATCATCTGTAAACGTGTCAAATACTCAGTTTGTTATGAAAAATAAAATTGCTCCCTAACAAACCTCACTCAGTCCAATTCTGACTTTTCTAACCATTAGCTGCAAAACCAACATTTAAAGGTTATTTCATGACAGCAGCTGATGGGCATCTTAATCCTTTATTGTCATAGGATCTAAATCAATTAGTTCTAAACAAACTCGCTACCTCTATTCATTTCCAAAGCAATGGAGTGTTTTACTCTCTCTCTCTCTCTCTCTCTCTCTCTCTCTCACACACACACACACACACTAATTTATGGTTTGCATTATAAGATCCTCTGAAAGAACTTTGAAACTGCGTTTTTATTAACTCATTTTATTCACAGCCCCATATATTCTACCTGCACAATAACCTTCCATCTTACCAATTATGGCGTCCACACACAGCCACACTCCCTCACTTTGCTGCTTTTACTGATTCTGGATCACCTCTTGTTTTATTTTCAGGTCTCTTAATTTTATGTATTAAAGGAAAAATTTTAAATTCCATTAGTTTTAATTAACTTTTGTACAAAAACACATTAATGGACAGTTGTGCTTTTTTTCATCGTGGATCTTATTTTATACAACAGTAATAAAATTGCATAATTAGCATGCTAACCTGCTCCATTCCATGTGGTGTAACTCCTTTAGGTAAGAAACAGAATAATGCCTGTTCCAAATAGCAGTTTAAGGCCTTATCATCCAGATTTTGATAACAAAAGCAAATGAGGATGTACCAACTAAAAATGTTTAAGATTTCAGACAGTCTTGTCGATGTACAGTAACTTAAAACTTTACCTGTTGTGGCCAAGAGACACTTTGCTAATCATTCTGTGTGGCTAGCTAGCGAGCTAACATTAGCTCTCTAGCTAACAAAACTCGTTCATTACATAATTGCATGTAACACGTCACCCCATAATATATTAATGTTACATACAAACACATTTTCAGCAGCAGTTTGATTTGACATTCCCATCTGCTGCATCCTATCTATCATTGCGTTCCTTGCTTTGGTCTGCTATGATTGGTTGCAGCCAATTTAACTTTGGTTACAAATCACACCAATTACACCAGTTTTCTGGAAATTTAAACAAAGGAGAAATTAAAGTCATTATACAAACTGAATTAGAGTTTGCAGATGGACATCCTGAATCAAACTTGACCTTATTTTTTACAGTAGTTGTGCACACAAAAAACTTTTTGATGCAGCTTAACGTTATAGTGGCCATTTTGGGTTCATTTTACTATTTAAATTCACCTGTACAAAGCTTATCATTTTTTTGTTTGTTTAAATGTGGCCCATGTTGCCTGGCTGTAAAGCCTCTGGATCTAAATGGAAATTTGTTGAATAAAATTTTATTACTTACAACAAAGATGCCAAAGCTACAAAAACATGACCCAGGTTGTAAAAGAAGATGGATAAAAGTTACAATTTTGCTCATCATATCCAACACTTCTGCAATCTGTTTATGTTCATCCTGGGCTTAAAGCTCGGCTGAACCAAGCTGATCAAACACGGGGAAAAGAAAAACCCACCGGTGCTGATAGACCTGTTTGTGTGACTGTCAGACTGTCAGACATGCCAGCCCACCTGGGAATGATGCCATCAGCGGCGGGTGTCCTGGTTAGGATTCCTGTTCAATCACCACTCCTGGCTGCTGCTCTTGTTGCCTGTGGCATTTTGATTGAATGTTTCCCATTCACACGCAGAGCGCCCCTTAATAGCCCTTTTTATGTGACACTGATCTATATACAGGTAATTACAATTGGCAATGATGGATAGCCCTCTCAGATTTGCCATGATTATATAGAGATTAAACATGTTTCAGAAATCCCAAATGTCAAAAACTATTACAAGGTCACAGGAAGAGATGTTTCTCTGGCTCTTTTGATTGCAATTCTTTGAAATAAAATAAACACCGTGCTTATTGTTTCCTTTTACCATACCTCTATGCATTTTTCATTGTTTCAAATGCAAACTTTTCTTTGCACAGCTATCAGTTTTGAGGAAACGCTCATCTGTTCTTTAGTCAGACAGGCTTCATAGATCTGTCTGACTGAAGCCTGCCAGAGCCCAAGCTGAAGTTATGATGACAAATGATAACAAAGTCAGAGATATGGAGTCTGTTAGTGTCCGAGAAAACAAAATCAATAAAATAAAATAAAATAAAATAAAATAAAATAAAATAAAATAAAATAAAATAAAATTTTAAAAAAAGATAGATTGNAATAAAATAAAATAAAATAAAATAAAATAAAATAAAATAAAATAAAATTTTAAAAAAAGATAGATTGAAGAAAGTTTTGTTTAAAGTGTAAAAATACCACCCAATTTGTATGTTTGAGCCTAATATATTCAATTTTCATCCAGGTAAGGTTACTGACAATTATTTCCCAAAGCATACTATTGGAACAGTAAATTAAAAATGTTTTTCCTACCTTCCAGACTGCCATTGGTTTCAGTTCATTCTGGTATGCTATTAAAATCAACTTGTTGATACCTGAAATGTTCTTGGGATAGGTAATCTGGCATTGCGAACAAGACATGTATTCAGGTTTTTTTCAGAGTTACATAATTTTAGTATTTAAGCGCAATAAAAAGCGTGGAATGAATGTATGTCTCCACCGGGGAATATAGTCCCAAAAGAAGACCTGCATTTATTGGAAAATTTAAACGGCTGTGACTTCATAAGGCTGCGTAATTATTAGCAGGCGAAACATCAATTTTTAAGGTGGGTGTATCACTTGAATATTTTATTTTGAAAGTTTAAGATGTTTTGCAAAATATCAGGAAGCCTGAATTACAAATTTATCCTTTGGGAAATGATTGTCAGTAACCTTACATGTATGAAAATTGAATACATTAAGCTCAAACATGCAAAATGGGTGGTATTGTCCTTTAATGCCATTGTTTGTGACTTGTGCCAAAACTACACAATTTTCCAGACAAACGTTTCTGATTTGGATAAAAACCACAGGTAGGAGCCAATTTGCTGCTCGTTTCCATCACAGAGACACTCGTTGGGTATGAGTAGCTCCAACCTTGGAGCCTTCCACCAAGCCCTGACATTTCCATACATGTCTGTAATTATTGGTGGAAATTTGAGATGCACTTCTCGTTTGACCAGATTTATGGCAAATCTGTAGAATGTCAATGAGCAATAGCCAACAAGAACAGGAAAAAAAACAACAACATGGTTTTCTTCCTCTTTTTCTTGCACAAAATAGCATGGCTCTTCCTTGTTTGGGCCCAAATTAGAAAAATCCCAGTGACTTCTTGAGTGTTTTAGCTTTCTTGCAGCTTTGCATGTTTTACTTCTCACATCAGCTTTTGTGAATATGAGTTTCAGATGTTTGTCATCTTGTCAAGAGGCCTTTATCTCAACTGTCATCATGAGCAACATTTCGGTCTTAACTGACCTCTCCTGTAATGTAAAATGTAAAACTATTTCAAGAAATCCTCAAGGTTGTTCTCTGACTTGGCTGGGAATCGGCCAGCCAGACAGGAGGAAGAGTTCACTAAGCTAAGAAGACATCTGCCAGAAACACAAGGCCTTCAAGTCTAATTGTCTGATTACAAGGATTCCTAAGGCAGCACTTCTGATTAAGGGGAGTGATGGAGGTGATAAAGGCTGACTGGCAGGTGGCACTGGAACATTAAGTGGGTAAAATGAAGCAAAGTTCACTCCTGGCTGACTGGGAAGCCGGGTTTATATTTTATCCTCCGTGAGCAGTCAGACACGACCATATCAGTCATTATCTCATGTCTGTGCCTCCCTCGTGGATCTTCCATTCACAGACTGACACATGCTGGAAGAGTGAACATGTCTTACAAGGAGGAAGGCTGGGAAATTTCTGCTTTTCCTCCATTATTTAATCATTTTATTGTTTTGCTGGTGTGTTTTTGAGGATCACTCTTAGGCATTTTCCCTGCACAGGCGATGTGCAGAAATCAATATTTGTACTTTTATACAATAAGCAGGTTAGATTTCATTTGCCCTTGAAGACACACCAACAAGTTAAAATTCAATTTAAAAGCAATAACTGAGGAGAAAAAAATAAAGGACATGCATGTAGCTCTGCAGGGCATGCACCATAATGCAGTTTAAAAACACAAAAAGGAGTTTGTTCTTTGCTTCCAGTTCTGATGAAGGACAGCTATTTTGACAGATATGCCCCAACGCTACAAGTTCACTTTGGCATTTTGAAAGAACAAATTTGAGCAATATCAACACTCCGTAGAATACACAGATGTATAAACCAACAAATATAAAAAGTAAAAATATCTGTACACTCAAAAGAGGTATGTACAATTTCTTTTAAAAGCTTACTCTCAGGCTCTGTCAGCCTCAAAGTATAATTTTTGGGACAAGTCTTGATAAGGAATTAGGTCGTTTGCAGCGGAAGGAGGAAGCATCGTGCTGGAAAAGAGAATATGATAAAAGCAGAGGATGCCGCACACAACTCCTCACACCTGACTGAATACAGCTGTCTGCATTTATCAGTACGGACAACTGGAAATTGCCAACTCATGCTTGAGTAAACAATTCAACAGTCAGTGTTGTCAAAAATGTTAAGCTGTCCAGACAGAGTTCATGCTGTGATCACACTCAATCATCATTTTTGCAATTGTGTTTTGTGTATTGATTAATTTTGGTTCACGTTGTGCATTTACAAGTAGGGTGCGGATTTAAAAAAAAAAAAAAAANTTTTTTTTTTTTTTTTTTTTTTTTTTTTTTGTAGCACTGGTTGTGTATATGTGCAATATGCATAATTTTGTGCAATATGTGTAACATGCAACTTGGGGTTGTGATTGACAACAAGCAGTTTGTGCAGCATTTGAGTCCAAGACAAATTTCCCCACGGGGAAAAATAATAAATAAAGTATATTGTATCGTATCGTATCGTATTAGTTAGGAAACATACAAACTGATAGCTGAGTATAAGCGTTTATTGCCTGTAGTTGATTTGGTTTTGGTCGAGTTTCCCAGAATTCTGGTTTGCAGGTTTGTCAGATGTCAGCATCTGAATCCTTATATCTATTATTTTCTATAATTCTATATTCTATATTATTTCTATAATTTTGTTTTATTTTTCCTAGTTGGTTGGGATTATGTTGTTGCATCTCCACAGAAGTGTACTATAATGTTGTTATTGTTTGAGTAGAATAGTATAAGTAGCTTGTTTGTTTGTTTGTTTTCATAACCAAACATTTCTAATTTGGGACTTTTATTAAGTATAAATTTTCATCAGAGGGGACATGCTATATAGATTTCCTTGTTCTTTTCATTTAGGGATTTATTTTGAAACCATTGCAAGGGTTTAATGCACAAGAAACACAACGATCCACTTCTACTCTCACTTGCTGCAGCACCACCGTGCACACTGAGTGAAAACAGGCCATTTTAGATTCTACATTTAAATGCACACTATACTCAGATTTTTTTTTTTTTTTTTTTTTGTCTTTACTGGCAACAGGCAAAACTGTGAGTAAGCCGTAAAATTAATAGGATTCCATGGTTTGCTGAATATGCGTGATGCTGCTTGATCAGAGAGTTATGTGTTAATGTGAGGGAGAGACAGCCAGGTGAGGAAATTTGTACCAAGGTGGCTTACTCTGATTATAATGTTGACTTACCTGAGTAAATCGATTTACAATTGCATCTGTTTTTCAAAGTAAACAAATGTTGATTTTTATGGCTATTTCATTCTGATTAAGGTGTGTACATGATGTGCGAAAAAAAAAATCAATGTATTGTCTTCACTGGAGTAAAATCAAAATTTAATGTGAATGTAAACTTAGGGACTGTCTCTTTAAGGACCTATAGGTCTGACTTTCTGCATGCATTTCCATCGGTGTGAACATCACATTTTGCAACTTTGACAGTGTTCAACACAAACTCCCTACTTTATTACACTATAAAAATGATAGAAAGAACAAAACAGCATAATATGTCCCCCTTCAAGTCTGCAGGGAGAATACAGATGCAAGATTCCTGCAGACATAAACTACATTTCTGTACTTTATGCACTTCACAGTAACGTGTATTCGTGCCAAAGACAGAATGTAAGAATCCCAAGAGCCCTCAGTGAATTAGGCTTCTAACACTCCAGTTAAAAGAGATTTGGCTAAGCAGTTTTGTGAAACAAAAACAAAAAACTCACCACTTTTTACAATATAAATATTGGTAATACTGTTGAGATTTTGCTGGACTGTTCCTCAAAATTATCAACTTGCTTCAGGGGTCAAATCACTGTACGAGCCCAGTTTTTTGCCATTTAATCAATTTATCAGTTTTGTGCTGCAATCATGATTTGTTGAAAGGTTAAAAGACTGTGGTGTGACTTTGTGTCTCTAATATTTTCTGTGCATCTGTCAGTTGGCTGAAGGAAGGGTCAGATTGTTCTATAGGAAACTTACATTACTTATTGATTTTGTTTTTCTATTACATATTTGTACATTTTTCCTTCAATCAGCCTATTTTGTTGAACTTTATATACTGCATGTCTGGATTTTTTCATGCTTTTTCTTATTAAAGTCTCACCTTGTTTCCAGCACCAGTACCAGTTGTACCAGTTAACATCTGCCCCTTCTACACGAGGCCCTGCCTCTACAGCACAAATACTGCTATTGAATTCAAATAGAGACTCGCTTTTTCAAGAGAAATTAAATGCCATTTCCTCAGTCAGTCAAACGCAAACACAGATTGTGCTGAAGGAGTAAACACTCAGATCAAACCAAATGATCCAAGTCACACGATGGCCTTTCTTTAAATGGTTTGCATTGAGGATAAAGAGAGAAATTCACCCTGTGCTAAGAGCAGGTATTAGGATGTTTTCATAAGCTGACACACTTAAAAGACAGGCTTGATGTGTGTGCAGGAGCAAGTATGTTATGGCAAAGCAATTCCACATCAGCTTCAGCGCAAACTCCCCAAAAATGAAACTAAAGACTTTTACTCTTGACAACCACTCACCACGTGAAAGTGAACACTGAAGAGATTCCACTTCTCGCAGTACACATCGAGTTCTTATTGCCCCCAAGTTATTAAAAGCAAATGTTATATTGATGTTTCAATCACTCAAACTTATTGGTTTCTTTGAGACACTGGCAATGAATGCTAAATCTGAGGACTTCCTTTAGACTTTGGACTTTTATATAAAAAGCTGATGCCATCAGAGTAAAGGTCATCTGTAACTGCCGTGAATATCGTTATGACCTGCGTTCTCTGATTAGAGAGCAGGTTTTAAAAGGGACATATGAGACAGATTTCATTTAAGTATATTTTAAGACCTTTATAATGATTTAATGTACTACTACTACTACTACTACTACTACTACTAATAATAATAATAATAAACATTTTTTATAAAGCACTTTTCAAAAACTCCAGTTACAAAGTGCTTTACAAAGAGAGAGACAATGAACATTAACCTACAGAATCATACATACCAAAACATGACGCTAGAGAAAAATCCAGATATACAAGTATAGGTCAATAGTTTATCAGGATTAAAGACATGTTCATGAGCATATGTAATAAAAAAAAAAAAGAAAGAAAAAAANTAGTTTATCAGGATTAAAGACATGTTCATGAGCATATGTAATAAAAAAAAAAAAGAAAGAAAAAAAGACACTGATACACTTCTATTCTCTTCTGCTCTTCTGTGCACATTAAGTGAAACCGGCCCTTTTTAGGTGCTGCCACATTAAAACCATCTTCTGACAAGTCTGCTCTTTTTGTCAGCTGCATCAGGCCTGAGTTCACAAGACCCACGGACTGTGGAACACAGATGTTGGTCAAACACTTGCCGTGATAACCTCGTAGTCTGTGGAAGTTCAAATATGTTACATGTTGATATAAGCATATTACTGAAGTAAAGGACCAATCAAAATATAGCTTTCAGGGCAGTTCAAGTCCTATAGGTTTCACTTTGGCTGGATTTACACTACAAGTCTTGATGCTCAATTCTGATCTTTTGCCTATATCCGATTTTTTGTTNGCTGGATTTACACTACAAGTCTTGATGCTCAATTCTGATCTTTTGCCTATATCCGATTTTTTGTTCAATGGATTTACATTTTCTTTTTTAAGTGGCCATATTTACATGACTTTGACCTGAGCAGCCTGAATGCAACCTGCACATGCACACATTTCTATGCTTCAATGGATAAGAGAACTATTTAAAAATCTGATCAGCAGGTTAGAAACTTTCAAATGCAGAGAAAAACATCTGATATGTTGTGTGAGTGTTTATCTCTCCCATCAGGAAATGTATTTTCATCAGGCGATCATGAAGGAGAAGCTGGTGGAGTTTTGCTGCTGTAACATAGCCTGTTATCACAACCAGCATCTATTTGATATAAACACACATCAGTATGTCTGATATACGTAGTATGTCCTTCATTTCTGTTTACAGAAAGCG
The DNA here is from genome assembly GCA_014773175.1 of Lucifuga dentata. Classification (NCBI taxonomy): domain Eukaryota; kingdom Metazoa; phylum Chordata; class Actinopteri; order Ophidiiformes; family Bythitidae; genus Lucifuga; species Lucifuga dentata. The sequence continues at coordinate 17,178 of VXCM01003682.1, read as the reverse complement.
GCCATCATATTGATCACTTCCATCATCCATATGCAGATAAGGTAGACCATGACGTAGGATTGGAATGGGAAGGAAATTCCAATCTGTGTATTTAGACAGCAGTCGCATTGGCGGATATCCGATACATNGGAATGGGAAGGAAATTCCAATCTGTGTATTTAGACAGCAGTCGCATTGGCGGATATCCGATACATACCCGATTTATTTCACATATGCAACTCGGATCTGAGAATGTCCATTTCCATGTGGCTTTTTACCATTTACATCACAGGAAGTGTATCCGATACATGTCACATGTGAGCAAAAATCGGAGTCAGGTCGCATGTGCGCAGTCATGTAAATCCAGCCTTTATGGATGCATTTCTACAGGCATCAACCTCAAATTTTGCAATTTTGACATTGGCACATCCTCCTTGCAACATTACATTATAAAAATGAGGGAAAATAACGAAAAGCAAAATATGTTGCCTTTAAAGTCTCCAAGGAGGTTTAATGCTTTACTCAACATGTACTACAGTCTATAACTCCACGTTTAACACAGCGATGTTGCCAGTGGATTTTTCATTTCCTGTTTTCTGCCTCTGTACCGCACATCCAAGTTTAATTGGAAATATGCAAGAATGTGTGTTTACGAAATCCCTCAGCATTAATCTCCATCCATCCTTAGTAAACCACCGTTTCCTCTCAGTCTCTGCCCACTGACAGCTTCCAAAGCTGTGACATTTATATCCAAATGGTAATTGATTCAGAGGAAGCTGTTAGTATGCAGCTACAATTTAACAACTCTTCTCTTGGGGGGTGGATCAAGCCCTGGAAAGGAGAGACAAGCTTTTTTTTTTTTTTGCTGTTGTTGTTTTTAGTGTTTGAGGCAGATACCCGTGTGGTGGCCCCCTCGAGATGTCAGAAAAGATTGGAATGCTGTGAAAAAGTGGCTTGTTTTCCCCGTTTTGCTTACCGACTCGGCAACATACCTGCTGCTGTGGGATGCTGAGGCTGTTATTGATTAGATGCCACTGACAGAATGGACTTTGTCACAGGCAGTACACACTCCACTCAGGCTGCAGGCTGTGTTTACTGGTGCGTTCTTCGTGTTACCTGCAACGTCAAAGCACCACTACCTCCACTACCACCTCCAAACAACAGCAACAACAGCAACAGCAACTAGGAGTGATAAGCAACAGTAATCTTCCCCAGGTATGGTCAGGCCTCACGAACAGAAATAATAGCATTACATTCTGTACTGACTGCATACAGAGTCACAAAATTGCCTAAGTTGTCAGTCATGATTACCTCGTGAGTGCTGGCCACAGACTGTTACAATTATGACACACTTAACAAGAACAAATAAAGCAATGATTGGCCATATAATGTGACCTCTACCAACCGCCAGCGACGGTCATTTTCTGCTATCATCCTCACTTTGCATTTTCCTTTAACAGCTGTTAAAATGAATGAAGGTAATCACTTATATATGAAAGGTGCTATCAGCAAAACACATTGGAACCTGGGTGGGAAATGAGGATTTGTGGAGCCAGGTATTATTCTGTTCATTAGAGCACCCATGGGTGGTGGTGAGTGTTTCTCTTACCACTACATTCAATTTGAAGTTGGGTTGCAGAAGCAGAGAAATGTAATTACAGCCACTATCTAAGCTTAACAAGATAAATGTACTCTATTATTGTACTATTCTAAAGTTTATTTTTTCCTACAACGTCTAAGAGGGAGGAGGGTCAGCACCTCCAAATCTGAGGCCGTGGCAATCTGTCGGAAAATGGTGGCTTATCCTCTGTAAGTTGGGAGTGATTTGCTGCCTCAAGTGAAAGAGTGCAAATATCTCGAGTTCTTGTTAACAAGTGAGGGTCAAATGGAGCATGAGACCGATAGGTGTGTTGCTGTGACGTCTGCAGTGATGTGAACACTGTATTGAACTGAAGAGAAAATAGAGCCTGAATGCAAAGCTCAATTTACTCGTACCACTGGTCATGAGCTCTGGGCAGTGACCGAAAGAATGAGATCACGGATAGAAGTGGCTAAAATGAGTTTCCTCCGCTGGGTTTCAGGACTCACCCTTAGGGACAAAGTGAGGAATCTGGACATCAGGACGGAACTCGGAGTAGAACAACTGCTCCTTTGTGTCAAAAGGAGCAGCTGAGGTGGTTCAGGCATCTAATCCAGATGCCTCCTGGACACCTCCCTGGGGAGATATTCCAGGTATATCCAACTGGGAGGAGACCATGGGGCAGACCCAGAATTTGATCAAGGGTTTACATAGCCCATCTAGCCTGGGAACATCTTGGGATCCACCAGGAAAAGCTGGAGGACGTGGCTAGGGAGGGGGACATCTGGCAACTGGGCAACTTTGCTTAGCTTAGCATGCTATGTCTGCAACCTGGACCAGGATAAGCTTTGGAAAATGGAAGTATGGATCATCTAAGAGGTTGATTGATAAGATCTTGGCCTAGCATAGATACATAAATCTCAGAGGTGTTGCAGTTATTTATTTTTCAACATAGTCTCCTCCTAAATTGTTCTCAATTCTTCGAGTCACGCTAAGGGATTTTATCCCACTGCTGATGTGATGTGATTTTTCTGCAGTAAAGTAAAGTTTGAGCTAAAGCCTTTTCATGTTTGAGAGGAAGTGACAGACAGAGGGGGCGAAATCAAGTGAGTACTGCTGAACAAGTTCAAACCTGCAATCATAACTACCAGCTTTGATGACCATTGTATGCGCAGGCCCTGTTTTGTTTTTTTNTCAAACCTGCAATCATAACTACCAGCTTTGATGACCATTGTATGCGCAGGCCCTGTTTTGTTTTTTTAAATGATTTTGCATAACATATAGCATCTTATGTAACTCTGTGTAAGTTATAATCACACAGATGAATTTAGCAATTGTGCAATAAAACACTGAAGGAATTAGAATTTTCCTACAAAACAATATTAAAACCCTGGTTCTCATCCTTATGTGTCAGGCTCAGAACTTATCAGTCAACGCTTTAAATTCCCAGAGGTGGAAGAATTACAAAAAAAAAAAAAAAAANAAAAAAAAAAAAAAAAAAGTCCTTTATTTCAATAAAAGTAGCAATATTAAAATGGAAATGATTTATTTTAGTTAAAATAAGTTTAGTTTTAATCATAATTTCAGATTTTGTTATTTTCGTGCTTTTAGATCTTCTGAATGTTCTCTTAGTTGATAGTATTTTGGATTTTCACATATTGGAAATAGTCAAGTCAAATACCAGCACCTCAAAAAGTACTTAAGTAAGTGTACTTTGTTACTTCCTACCTACTCTCATTTCCCAACATCTTCCCTTGATCATTACTATTCCAGAAATGATTAAAAAGAGGAACAGGTCCATTTTGTGGCATTTTATCATCAGTTTTCTCAATTATAAAACCTTCTTTCCTGTACCATCTTTAATTACATGCACTTTCCGTTACTGCAGTAACAAGAATTTTTTTTTTTTTTTTGATTATTAATTTATTTTACACTCGTGTTAAGAATTATAACATTATGTAGATCAGAAGTCTGTGTACTACAATGTTCCTCTTCGAGTGGAGCGATCACTAATGAAACTTCACTGTATTTGCCCACCAGATATCTTCTCATAAAAATGTATTTGTTCATCACAAAACACCTGTGACAGTTTGATGCACACAAACACGCACACAGTCTGCATTCTGCTTCTTCACCCTCCTCCTGTGCGTATGCATTTCTTTTGATATTCACCATATATACTTGAGTATAAGCCGAGCTTTTTTTTTTTTTTTTTTTTTTTTCAGAATTTCACAACGTAAATCAGGGGGTCGGCTTATTCACGAGTAATTCAAATCGGATTCCACAGAACAAAATTTCCAGGGGTAGAAAATACTACCCATTAACACTACCCATGGAAAATAATTTTAAATCATACCTTAGAATGATGTATTTCCTGACTAAACATCTTTACTCAGCACATTTTGTGGTGGCCAGTAAGCCGTGATCCGTCAGTTACGGTAATCAACTGTTGAAATAAATGTCATATTTACCAGTACATGGATTATTTTCAGAAAATCAGAGGAATACTATGACAATACCCAGAAAAACAGGTAATTTGCTAAACAAATAAATTGATGGAACAATATCAGGGAGTCGGCTGAGGGAATTCCAAAATTCTGTATTGAGGAATGTCCAGCACATAAACAGACCCACATCGACCCAGGTACAGGATAATTACTGAAAACACATAATGGGTGAATTCTTAACAAAGAAAAAAAAAAGAAACCACCATAATTACACAGTTAAATAAGCTAAATAAGCGCCGTGATGATTATAGCTCATTTGTAAAGCTTTCCTTGCCTTCATCAACACGATTCAGACGAGGAAGAGGAGTCCAGAAAACTTAATGTTAGCTAATGTCACTTACGGTAATCAGCTGTTTACCGGTAAGTGGATTATTTTCAGAAAATCACAGGAATACTATGACAATTCTCAGAAAAATACAGGTAATTTGCTAAACAAATAAATTGATGGAGCAATTTTGGGGGGTCAACTTATATGCAGGTTTCTTTAAAAATCTAAATTTGCAGGTCAAAATCAGGGGTCGGCTTATAGTCGAGTATATACGGTACTTTGTAATCACTTATCTCCTTAGAGAAAATAAAATCTGACAAACTTTCACTCCTTCCCTCCTGCTTTGTGTGTGTGTTTTTCCTCCCATACAGTAAGTTCATACTCTGTTCTTCCTCAACATTGCATTACAAATAAATAAATTGTTATTTCCAAGTTTGATTTCCTTTCTTGTCTACTTTGGATTCTTTAAGTTCATTCTGTGTTCTTTAAGGTGTAACTCACGAGCTGGCTCTATGCATCGCAGGGCGGCGAGGCGTGTTAAATTGATATGAATTGGAATCATCACACAGCACATAAACACTGTGCAGCTTTGCTCGCTTTGATAGAAAGACAGACGAGCCTTTGAAACTTTTCTCTCATTTGCCCACTCTGATTGCTGCTGCCACTCCCCTGATATTCTCACACTGAGTGAGCTTGCAGCACTTTATTGAAAATGTGGAACTTTCGCGACTTTAGTTCAGTTTGTTCAAGTCATAACAAAGCCATTAAAGCGCACGGAGACCCGTAACAATGCCCATAAGAGTCCTTTTTGAAGAGAATCGCTGCTTCGCTTCAAGTGAGAATGTAATGACAATATGTAAACAAAGACATTGTGTAAGAGCTTTTAAGTGAGGAATCAGAGCGAAGAGGGGAATGTTTATAAAATATTTAATTGTAATGACACCAATTGTTTGCATATCATCCTTTATCTTCATCATGATGATGAATTTGATGCTATTCTGTAGAACATTATTGATTACAGTGGGGACAAAAACCACAGGAAATTCTCATATGCGCATGTTTGCTGTACTGAAATTGAGCTTGAAAAGTAGTGTGTGCTGGGTCTAATTTTTATTTTTAAAAACAATAAAAATTAAACTTAAAAAAAAATTGTTCTTAATGAAGCTATTAGTGAATGAATTGCCAGAAGAATATATTTTCCATAGATTGTGATTGTTTTAGTGTCTCTGCAGACAAAAGAAAAATTCATACCGCAGAGAATTCGGAAATTTCAGTTATCTCATGCATCACCAGGGGGCATGTTAAGTACCACTAGTGGTACACGTACCACAGATTGAGAACCACTGATATAAGGAATAAAAATCTCAAATAGATATTCCACTATATTTGTGCATATTTATGAAATACTTCCTGAACATAAACCTCATCACTGTGTGTAATACTTGTATATGAATGAATGAATGAATGAATGCATGAATGAATGAATCTTTATGTGTCTTTACCTAAATTACCTAAATTTGGGGTTACAAGACACAATAAACATAATATTTCCTTTCATTTCATTTCCAGTTCCGTAAACAAACTTATTGCAAACACATAAGAGAATATCTTCATGGGCACAGTGCATGTTTTCTCAAGTTCCATGCTTTCTCCAAATAATCAGCAAAAGAAAAAATATTTGATTCACACATACTTTTTAGAATGTTATAGTCCATAAAAAAATAATTACATCCCTCATGGTTCTTATTATTGAATAAGCTAGTTCTTGGGACATGATACATAGGCAATAAAGAGCAAAATGAATTTCATTTTCAACTTCATGTAAATCACAAAGGGAGCAGAGTTCTCTCTTCAGTACCCACAAATACAACCTGTTTCCAAATGTAGAGGTAACATGGTAATATGTTTCCATATTTAACAAATATAATCTTATTCTGAAAGAATGAAAGGAGCTTAATTTCCTATTCACTTGGTATTCTTTGCTCAAATTTAGTGTTTTTTTGTTTATAGAAGCAGACAACATAGAATCTACTTTATATTCTAATAGCTTCAGAATGGTGAATATTTTCCCAACACCTATGTACGTGATGAAAAGTAAAGATGTGACATTATTGCATCAACCACTTGAGTCAAGAGGCAGAATATAGAGATTCAGACACCTGCAAGGTGGATAAAGAAAGAAAGAAATAGAGAACATGCTCAGCTTCTTTGGTGACTCCCTTAATGTTTGAAGTAGTTATAAGATTCACTTTGCATCAGTGTTCAGTAGTTCAGTTTTGGTACTGAAACATGTTGAAGCTGCCTGGCTCATTAACAAAGGTAGTGAAATGGACCTTTGAACAGGGCCAGTGTCAGAAGAGAGCAATTCCCCTCTGCACAGGAACTGGGGCAGACATTTTGGTTGGTGCTCTGAGCAAAGCCAAATCAAGACCCACATAAAATCCCTGATTGAAAGACAAAATATAGACCGACCAGCTACAAAGAGAATGTAGAGCAACTTATCAACGTGACAATTCCAAGGCGAGAGTCTCTCCATTCCTACTTTGGTGTGTAAGAGCGCCTGCTACTTTCACAGTGTGGTTGTTTTGTTGGCAGACAACAGAAAGACGTTCTGAGCCTGAGATCTCATTGGTATCATTCATTATTTCATTCTTCTGTGGAAATATGGCCTCATTATTCTTCAGCCAATGTCGACCCCGTCGTTACCTGTCAGCACTTTCTGCTGAGGCCAGCTTTGCGTGCTCGAAGCTGTTTAACACTAATGGACAATCCCTCTTCCCTTTGTGCTCAAAATGCCATCTGATGTGCTATTTTGACTGACAGAGGAATGGAGGGCCAATTTGCAAATGCTGTCTTCTAGTGCATCCACTGCGGAAAGACATTCATCAAAAGCTCTGTGCCCGTTTTCTCGTCTCCTTGTCATATTGTCGGGGTAGCAGTGGAGTTGATCACGCTTTGACCTGCATGAACAGGTCCCATGATTTGTGTAGTGAAGTCCACTTCTTCCTCTTCTGCCTATGATGTTCAACCTTGTGAAAGTAGCAGTTTGAGATAAAATTCTTTGGGAAATACAAAATGGAAATGAAAGAGGATCATCTGGGAATCTATTTGAATCCATTTGGATGAACAAGTAGGAGCCACTTGATTAGATATTAATAGCCTATAATCTTTAGGCTGTCTTTAGTGTTTACACAGGTTGCAAACATTATCATGCTCATCAGGAGGAATCTGTAAAATTGTCGCCATATTCTAAAATATTGCTTCTCTTGCAACTGGATTCACCTTATTTAATGAACAGGTATTGTACGTAGAAATTAAATACTTGGGATTGTTTTAGATATAGAGAAATATAAATAATTTCCTGTTTATGTTGCCTTACATATAACATTAAAATTGATTGAAAAACACTTTGGAAATGAATTTCCAAAGACCATCTAAATTGTCTATAAAGTTTCATATGTTCATATTTTTATTTTACAAAAAAAGGAATCCTTTTTCAGATGTATTCCTAATTTTTTCCCCCACATCTTCTTGCTTGTGTCATTATATCTCAAACATGACAAAATAATTTAAAATTAAGCTAAAGTAATTGGACTTTGGATTACTTTACTTATGTAATGTTAATGAGGTTACCAGTATTTTTCTGCCCAATGCTTGGCAGAAATAATGATTTGATAGCCTGGTTTGTGGCTATTTAGCCTGAGTGTAATAACTTTAATGTGGTTAAATGTCACAGAGGATTCATAAATATAATCACCTTTCCCCTATTGGAAGCTATATGAAACCTCTTAGCCATTAAAGTGATAACAACAGACCTTGGTCAAATGGCATTCACCTTGATCAAACAGCACTCAAGCTGGCTAAAGCAAATAATTCTTGGCAGTGGTTTTAGCCGCATGCGAAACACCAGATGGATGAGCTTTGACAACCTGGATAATAATGAGGTCAGCGGAGTTTAGGCAATGGCAGGAAGGTATTTGAAAGTCAACTTAATATGGATTACTCTTACTGAAAAAACAAAAACAAAAACTGTCTGGATTGTTTTAATGTGGACATTTTGACCATCTGTTAATACCATTTTACCAATTTTAAAAACATTTGCCAATACTATTAAACTCCCATCTAAACAGCAAGATTATAATAATGTTAGCCATCTCTCATTCTGAATATTTCTCCTGATAACAGTGGTTTTTGTGGGGAAAGGGTTCGATTCCATCCTTTCATCTGCAATTACAAGAATGTAACTCATGTCTTGAAAAACAAGAAGATGTATCTTGGATTTCTGCATTTTGCAATTCTTAACCTATTCTTCATATTCTTCACATATTTATCTCAAGAATATAATAATTAACTTCACCAAGGAGGTTGTATGATCACTGGCATTTGTTTTATCTGTTTGTTGGCAGGATATCTTGAAAAGTTAAGGATGGATTTGAATGAATTTGGGTGACAGATAGATAATGCTGAGAGACAGAAGTCATTAACTTTTGGAGGTGATCCAGATCATAACTCTAAATGTACTGTAGATGTGAATGTGAATGAGTTGTCTGTCCGTGTGTGTCAGCTTGTGATAGGCTGGCAGCCTTCCAGGATGTACCCTGTCTCTCACCCAATCACCGCCAGTGACCCTGAATAGGATAAGCAGGTATGGATGAATCCAGAACACATTATGGATCCAGGATCCTGAAGACATTTTTACCCAATAAAATCAATGCTAATGGGTTGATTTATAAGAAAAAGAAGATTTGTCTGTTTTGGCGGTGATCCAGGATGGGGAAAGTGGGAAGACTTACAAGATTTTGTAAGCCTTGGTGGAGGTATGTGCTCTCGGAGTGCCTTCTTGTTCATTTTTAAGATTGCCTAAATCCTCCCTCCCACAGCCACTGGGTTTTAAGAATAATTACTTGGCTTTACTGCAAAAGTAAGAATAATTTCTCCATCAACCTAGACATCATGCAGCACCCCTCCAGTCATTTACACCATTTCCCTCGCCAACAGAGACTTTGATTTATAAATGTAAATGAAACCAGTTTTCACATATACACAATTGGTGACTTGTGAATGGATACAGCTTGTGTGTGTGCACCGAAGCGTGAATGTGCACCAGCAGCGCCTCTCACACACAACTTCTGATGCATAATACCCATTTTCCCTTCAGCTTATTGAGTGGAGCCTGGAGCCATGATCAACGAGGAGGAGATGCCGATTGATAATGAACTGTGGTACTTGAATCGGTGACGTGGGTGGGGGGATTGGAGGGTGAGGGTTGGAGAGAGAGAGAGAGAGANAGAGAGAGAGAGAGAGAGAGAGAGAGAGAGAGAGAGAGAGGAGGCAGCCTGAGAGGAGAGAGGTCTTGCCTCTTGTCTTTCTGAGGCTCTTTGATTCGGTGGCAGTGGCTGAGACGACTCCAGTACCGGTCACCATTAACCCGGTAAGTGCTCTCATCTTTTCCGTCTTTCTGTTCTTCCTAAATAGTTATTTCTTACTAATGAAAAAAAAATGAAGTAAATGCTCCGTTTTCACTCAGGAGGTCTAATGTGACAGTTTTGATTTATGCACCTTGATAAAATACATAAATGGCTTATAAAGTTGGTTGTTTTAGTTAAATGAGATGATACTGACTTTTAAAAGTGGAAATATAATTAAAAAATGGAACTTTTTTACTGTGTTAAATGGAAACATGGGCGCTGTCCATGGTGCTGAAATTCTTTCCATTCGGTTATGTCTAATTGTGGATCCAGGGCGTAAAATGGGTTTATTTGACCTCATAATCTGTCTATTTCCTCATTTCTATTTGCCTTGTAAAGGCCTCTATTACCGACTAAACGTCTTTGCACATGCCTCTCCTCTCCACAGTGTAACTACTGCCTTTAATAAACCTCCAGAACTTCCAACAGCGGCTCATGATAAAGAAAAGCCAGATTTCCCTGTCGCGTCTCTGCGGGACGTTTAGTCACAGCGAGATCCTGTAAGAAAATCTGTACCGAGCTGGATGATCACAAAGTCAGAAGATGCACTATGTCTGATCAGCGCAAAAGCCGAAAGTCAAAGTCCGTCAGTGAAAGCCGGACACAGGAAGGAGTACCTGCAGTGAAGAAACCCGCAAGACGCTCCACTCGGGAGAATAAGTGACCGAGTAACAAAGAAAGAAAGAAAAAAGAAGCCAAACTGCAGCGCGTCCTCAAATGATGGGGATAAGGCACCTTCTGCTTCTTTTCATTTACTTAGACCCGCTGAATGTCCTGTGCGCCACCACCAGTAAGAAGAATAAAACCCCTCCTAAGAGGAACACAAAGGTGAAGGAGGTCAACGGCAGCACCACGGCGGTCCCGGTGCCCGCGGCTGTCCCTGGGAGGATCAGCCAGGTCCAGGCTCCCTCGCTCGGCGGCGTCCAGCACGACACCTGCCTGGGCTACTACGACGTGAGCGGGCAGTACGACAAAGAGTTCGCCTGCAACAACACTGACCATCGGTTCTGCTGCGGCAGCTGCTTCCTGCGCTTCTGCTGCGCGGACCGAGGGAAGCGGCTGGAGCAGAAGAGCTGCACCAACTACAACACACCCGACTGGATCAAAACCCAGCCCCCCTCACCGGCGCCAACAGGTGATACATACGACCCAGAGCTGGACCAGACCAACGCCACGGTGTACATCATCTGCGGGGTCATCGCTCTCATTATTGCCATTGGGATTTCTGTTAAGGTTGCCTATGATAAAGCCACCAAGCCCCCTCAGGAAATGAATGTGCACAGGTAAAGACCCCCTCTCTTTTTTTTCTAACAATTCCCACTGAGTGATGAGCAGTGATGGAGAAAAATATCATTCAGTAAGTTATGTTATCAGTTGCTACAATATCTACTATGAAATGACACCATAAAGATCTGTGTCAGCCTGAGATGGGCAAAGGGAATTGTCTTGGGTGTATGTCCCTGGAGGTGTGTTTCAAGTGTGCTCATTACTGGCTGATTATTTCAGTGAGAAAAATCTTTAAGCGATCATTAGTTTGTCCATAATCTATTTTCAGAAGTTGTAAAACAAAAAATCCCCCCCAACCCTACACTTATTCACTGTACTCATCCCTTCTTTAGCACGCCATTAAGCCCAAAATTTCCACTACAATCAGCTCATCAATCTAGCCTGAGGAGTTCAACACAATTTGTTCTTGAAAATAAGGACTTGGCTGTAAAAAAAAACAAAAAACAAAAAACATTCATTATCCATAAAATCAAAGTACCTTAAGGTGGTGTCCAGATGGCTCAGCTGACTTAAAACCACATTATCACTTATTCAAATCCAGATCAGGACCTTCATAACACATCACCCTCTTCTCTACTTCTCTCTTTTCCTGTCTCTATTTTGAATTGTCCAATATGGTAAAACTGCCCAAAATAATCTACAAACTAGTTACTGTTATCACTAATCTACTCAGTTTGCCATAAAACACATTAAAAAGATACAAAACAATAATGTCAGTGTTCCCTATATCTTTCTGTGCTATATGTCCCATTCTGTGCCACTTAGGAAGGGGGGGGNGGGGTATATTTTCCATTGAACCCCAGAGAACAAAGTAAATGCCAGTGGAAGCCATTGTGAGCGATCACTTTCATTGTGATGGGAGTGGTCTCTTCCACAATGAAATTTATTTTTACACCCATGAGGCAACAGTAATGTCACTGACCGTCTTGATGAACATTAAAGTGATGTAAAAGCATATCTCATGGCCATCTCTGGCACATTTGGAACAAATTGCTGCATTGTGATATATGGAATAGACCTAAGACAGCATTTTCCACCACCATCAGCAAAACACCAAATGATGGAATTTGTCATGTAGGAATGGTGGAGAACCAATGAACAGTGAAAATGTCGTAGACATAATGTAGCACCAGGGACTGTTTGTTGCTCAATAAGCTTATATGTGGGGTATGGTTTGGGTTTGAAGGTTGTCAGTGGTTGTCAGTGTTGTCTTTCAGCAACAAGGTCATCGGTTTGAATTTCAGTCCTGCTTTTTGCTGAACGGAGAGTTTGTTTTCAGATTCAGTGAATTGGAAACCTGTAGGTGTGAATCTGATGTGTTTTAGCTTGGTCACCATGCTGGGATATATTCCATTCCCCCCGTGACCCTGAAGAGCAATAAATAGGTATTTAAANAAAAAAAAAAAAAAAAAAAAAAAGATGATGAAAGTATATTTAATTGGAGTTGTGTCTAACTAAAACTGTGCATTTCCCACCTTCTGGCAGATTGATCTCAGACACTTAGTCACACCAAGACTCACTTGAGTCACTTGCTATTGTCCATCCAGTCCATTTTTGGCAGAGCAGAGGAGGCCAGAAAGTTGATTTAACTATATGAAAAATAATTAAGCATTGTTATGCTACTGTGGTGCCTGCTGCTTTTTAAATGTCAAGGGAGATTACTCAGTATGTTGGTCAGAGAACAAGTGACATGCTTTTTTTTTTTTTTTTNCTTTTTTTTTTTTTTTTGTATGAATGTCCAACTCTGTGCGCTGACCAAAAAGTAGAAGGAGGTCTTCAAGGAGATTGGTTAGTTGGTCACAGATTGAATTTAAGCTCCAGTGGTCACTATAAATTAGCTGTCAGCTTTTAATATCCATCTGGACTTGTGAGACTTTTGCGATTTGCTATATTTGAAACAATAGTTGTGGATCACAAAAACAGCAACAAAAGTCCTGATGCTGCAGTTTGTCCAATCTGTGCACTGAGGAATGCAGAGATAGCGAAGTTTTATGTGTTTTATGTCTTCTTATTGCTCTTCTATCCTAGCCATAGGGCATACTTTCAGGTGGAGATGCTTAATGCCACCACTTGAGAGAGAGAGAGAGAGAGAGAGAGAGAGAGAGAGAGAGAGAGNCTTGGTGGGTGCTCAGCTTTTTTTTTTTTTTATGATTTATTTTCGCCAACCAACTGCCATATAACACTGTCATAATGATGTCTGCTGGAATAGACCTCAGTGTCTGGCAGGAGCCGTTCACCATGACTGAAAAGATGTTGTGGAACATTGTGGAACACAGGATGAGCTATACATTTGGCCACGGTCTGCTCATAAATAAGTGAAGTTTCTCTGTAAATTTCCAGTGGTTTTACTAAAGTAATTCCATCATCTTCCTCTGTGACTGAGGAAGGACTGTGAGCAGAATACGAAGCTGTTGGCAGACCTTTGCTGTTTTGTCTGTGACCTTCACCGAAACAGAAGAAATGTTGAGTGAGAGCTCCAGCCAGTGATTTGAACAGGGCTTATTGATCACCTTCAGCAAACCAAGATGCAATTTATGCTGGTTTGGTGGTGAGAAGACTGTTTTGTTCTCAGATTGCAAAACTGAGAAACTGAGTTAAAAGGGAAGGCTGAGTGAGTCGGGACCAAAATAGAATGAGAATTGCTGAAAGTTTAATGTTGAGGCCAAAGAGAGTTGAAAGTTTTTCTAAGGAGCTTGATCTCAGTCACAGTATTCAAACTAAACACTGCAGTAGCTTTTATAACACATTTACTGCAAATATTATAACATTTAGTCTATTAAGTCCTAAAAACAAACTTAAAACAAGGGAAATTATAGACATCATTGTGACATGTTTCCAACAGAAATGAATTTTAGTGTCATTATTCATTTTGCAGATACTTTTATACAGTTATATACAGTTCATACAGTCTGTAGGCCTTTCTTAAAAACCATCATGGATTCCTCAGGTCAAATGAAGTTGCATAACTCATTTAATCACAGAGGCACCACATAAGAAAATAGTCTGGCTTGAAACTCAGCATGTTTTCACAGCTAAATGGTTTGGTCCGGTTCAGTCAGACTAGGGTTCATTTCCCCTGTTGGCACAGTTCATTTGTGCAGGTCTGAATATAGCAATCAAAGTTGGACTAAAGGAACCACACCAAGATTGTGTCAAGGAGGTCTGGAGAGGTTTGTTTGTGGTCTAAACACGATCTGCACGACTTCTGAACCAATTACAGAGCGATCTATTAATCTAATGAGACCCATACAGTAGGTGTCCATGGTTAACATTAACTAAACTATACCTTTGACTAGCAAATCTAATGGATGCTTTGAAAAGGCTCTCACACACCAGGCTTATCAAACACGTATTCAGATAAACATGTTGAAGGTTAGCATGGTTGTATGTGGTCCATTCGTCTGTTCAGCCATCTGAAGGCAGCATATCTTCTTCACATAAAGTGGAGCAATATGCAGCAACAAGTCAAATTCAGCTTCTGCTGCCATAGTTTTCTTTATATATGACCCAAATGATAACTTTGATTGGCAAAGAATAACAATTCCGTCTTTGATCCATGTTATTTACTCATCCCAGCACAGCAAACTTTTTCCTGTTTTGATTTTCTTTCTCCCACCTTCAGACATTTCTGACCAATGAGCAGATCAAATGTTCTCACAATGACTTTTTGCAGCTACATTTTGGTTTGATTGGATTATTTTTCCTGTGGGAAAAATTAAACCAAACCAAGCATTAAATGGAATGCTGTAACAATTTAGCCCCTGATTCAGACCAGAGCAAATGGACAACAGGTCTGAAAATGCTGTGAGAGCCATGCTGTGGTGGCAGCATGAGGCGCTGTTCATTAGCAGAGTATAGCACTCAAGAAGAAAGGAGGGACTTCAGGTTCTGGTTGCTGCTTTGTAGGAAATCATCAGGTGAACTTGATGTGAGCAGCTACTGGAAGCCAGTGGAGAGAGATGAGAAACGGTGTGACGTGACCTTTTGGCTGGTTGAAGGCCAGACCTGCTGCCATGTTCTGGGTCATGTTGAAAGGTCTGAGTGTAGATGGCAGCAGACCTGCTAATAAGAGATTGCGGTAATCAAGGCATGAGGATTAGAGGTGCCTGTTCATATGCAAGATAGGTGGGGCTAATCTTCCTGATTTTCTGGAATAAAGTATCATATTCTTGATTCTAGTGCATCAATCCACTTTATTCTTTATTTCTTCTCCTTTTTAATTCAAGGAAAGGAAACTGTTTTCTTGAAAATTCTTCAAACAAGGTGATTTGTGTCAGAAGTAAGTCAAAATAATCTCTCTGCACTGGTAGTTTTTTCCACATATTTTAAGACAAGAATCAATTATGGTCAAATTTTGTTGTTGCAGTAGAATTGTTTTGCAGTCTTGAAAATGGGTCTGATTCCTGTGTAGCTCTTCGCATGCCACTACATCTCCCGCTGCACACGACATGGCAGCCAACTGGGACAATATAAAATCAGGTCGGGTCTGTCTGCGAAAAAGATATGGTTAAAGTGTGCTCATCCTGGAAGGGAAATGCTATTAATAAACTGTATATTTCCCAAAGTCACAGAGTTATGGAACAGTAGACTGTGTGGTTGCTTTAGGTTGACATTGACATAGTTAAACTGCCCTTTCATTTCCTTTGAAGCAACAAGGTGCACTCCATCTTACCAAGTAAGGCTGCACTTCCACAAGTTGAAAATAGTTTTGGTGAAATATCACTTTGAACACTTTTATTTGGTGTCTTCAAAGAAGAGACACTGACTTGACTATAATAAATGGACCCTGAGCTCAAGCCCAGAAAAATAATAGGACTTATCTGTACCTTGTGTACCACACTATTGAAAGGATTTCCTCGGGGCTTTCCTCCAGACCTCTATGATTCAAAGTGCAGCTGTAGCTAAATAAATTAGGAATGGTGAGCACAAAATAAATGTTGTTAATTGGAAAAGAGACATTCTAGTTTAAACTGTTTGACACTTTTCATTTGTGCATTTTCTTTTTCAGAGCCCTGGCAGACATTTTGAGGCAGCAGGGGCCAATTCCAATATCTCAATACGAGCATGAAAACATCGCAGCAATCGATGGGTCGCCCAAAGATGAGACACCAGTCAGATCGTCGAAGAATCATTACACGCCAGTTCACACCAAGTCATCAAACCACGGTAGGTAAATCTGCTCTGTTTATACAGATCAATGTGTTGAAAGCAAAACAATTAGCATCTTCTACAGGCTGTTCATATGCATCCAGCATATGTATGATATGACGATAGTGTGAGTCTTAAGCGTTGTGAAAAGAAACCTCCTCGCTCTCTTAAATATGTCACAATGTCTTTGAGTGACACGCACTGAAATAGATGGACGGCTGCAATCCTTGAGCTATTTTCCAAGAGGAAATATGTAAGGAAACATATTGGGAATTAAATATAAGACTTATGAGTTCTGCTGCTAATCACTCTGGGGTCCTATAAGCCTACTCAGCATTGGCTAAAAATTGAGATGCAAATTAACATCTTCTGCATGAGACGAAAGCTTTTGTCCAGAGAAAATTCTCTTTTGCAACGCTGTCTCTCCTACTTTTATCCGGTCGCTAGATCCCTGCTCCAGGGATCAGCTCGTTTTCTAAGTGTCCTAGTATGGCGTCCCAGATTCAACAGTGGTGTGTTTCTCCCTGGTGTCAAAGTTGTCCCCTTCCACCCTTCTCCCCACCGCCTCTGCCACCCACCATCAAGGAAAAGTGTCAGACGAGAGCTGCTATATAGTGAACTGAACCACAAAATGGAATCTGCTTTTCTCATTTTGCTCCAGGAAAATTACTTTTTTTTTTTTTTTTTTTTTTTTTTGTCGTATATGCAGTTTATGGGATTGAAACATAAGTGCCAAAGGGAGGAAAAGTTACTTTTGCCAAAGTTCTTATTCTACTAAAGAAGAGTAGATTATCTTACAATGGCCAAGTCACCGATAAAGATGGTGTGCAACAATCAAACACAAGGAAGGATTTCAATAAAACTCTGCAGATGGGACTTGGGTCAAGAAACAGTTGATTAGATCTTGAAGCGGGTCAATCATTATTTCTTTTTTTTTTTTTT
>VXCM01003680.1:0-10719 GCA_014773175.1 Lucifuga dentata | reverse complement strand
TTTTAGCTTGTAAACAGTAACTCAGATTAGCTTTAGCTGCTTGTTTTCAGTCATTATAAAACATAAATAAAATGACTGATGATGTCATCATATCTGATCTTTAGCAGGTTATGATTCTCCCTCCAGAGCTAATTAGCCTCTATGACACTAAACTTAAATACGCTCTGAAGTCCAAATCCACCACAAGACAAGAACTCACCTGAAGTNCTGAAGTTAGCATAGCGGCTAAGCTAACACTGTTAGCAGCTAAGCTAACACTGTTCATACATCACAACAAGTCACTGCTAAACTAATTTCATTCCACGTTAGCTTGTTCTGTCACAGGAAGTACAGCTCGCTAATGCTCCAGCTATGCCAGCTATAAGAGGCACTTCCTGTTTGTTTTGTGTCTCTAATCAGCTGATTGGCTCTCCTCCTCATGTGACTTGTGAGTTTCTTAGTATGCACCGTGGTGTTTAAGTTAGCCTTGTAGCCAAACCATTTCCACACAACAGAGGAAGCTCCTTTTTTAGGACTTACAGGGCTGGATGATATGAACAATTTTTTTTATCACAAAATATTTTCTTATATTGATTAATATCAATTATATATCATAATATAAATCATGTTGCAGTTCAAGTCACTTGAACTTCAGATTTATTTTAACATTTTTTTTATGCATGTTCTGAATGTAAAAAATAACCAACAATAGTACGAACTGAAAAACTGCATCATCCTTAATAAATCCAAATTAATAAACAGCAATCTAAAATGATGTTAACATAAAAAGAGAGTGCAACTGTAAGCAGATGCACTCTGTGTGCTCAACTGGATGGCAGCGCTTCAGATGGTAGAATAAGTTTGCGGCCGTGTTCACTGTAGAATTTGCTGACGAAGCACGTGCCTTCGCCAGCAAATTCTACAGTGAACACGGCCGCTCTGTTTAGTGTCAGACTTTAAATAACCAGAATGATTTTTTACCTTCTTATCCACAGCGTCTCTTTCTCTGGGACGTAACGCTGCTGAGCTTTACTTTCTTCATCATCATCTGATGTTTTTCTCTGGAGTTTCATCTTTCTGACATCTTTGTCTGACTTTCGCTCACCTATCAGCACACAGGCTGCAGCGTTCACCATTTAGCTAAATGCTTTTTTGAGGAAGTGGGCGGGCTTTATTGTGAGACTGCCACCTGATTGGCTATTTGTTCCAGTTCTGACACGCTATTGGCTGTTTGTGCCGTCGTTAACTTCTTGCATTCAAGCACTATTTTGTATCGACTTCATGTTGACGTCCTCATTTTTTATATTGAAGATTTTTTTTATATCGCGATGCAACTTCATATCGTTTATATCATCCAGCCCTATCAGATGCTGACCTGCTACTTTGGACATGTCTTGTTTCTTTGTGTTGCACATGATTTGCGCAAAAGTTATGAATATATCATCATGCTGCAATATCGTGAATATTATGATTTGACAAATATTTATAATATAAAAAAATTATAGCGGTATTACCATGAACAATATGAAAGAGCACAGCCATAATTCATGAATTTTAGAATTATTTATCAAGTTGTTACAGCTGTCTGTTGTTAAGCAGTCAGGCTGGATTCATGTTGTATTTCCATGTTTTTAGCTGTGGGGTTAAATTTTTTTTAGCAATAAGGTACAAATCACAGCTGAATGAGTGTTTAGTATGTAACCTTAACCCTGACCGTGGGGCTGTACTCCAACATGGCTGTTGTGGTGTACATAGCTGCCCCAAACAACATACACATAGTGTTTAGCCTGTTGACCTTTAATTAGCCGTCCTCTGGCTGTGAAGCAGCCTACATGCCTCAGCCCAGAACCTCTGGGGGCGTCTATTGATGGTTCTGGCTGCTGAGGAACATGCTGCACATCAGATACAAGCATAAATAAAACATGCATGTTGCTTCTTTAATGAAACCTCAGCCGCAGGGTGCGATGATGAAAACTTAATGCAGCTGCTGAAGAAGTTACTCACCAGCAGGGATGATTAGCGCTTCTTTAAAAGTGCAGGCGGGCTGTTTGTTAGACGCTGGTGATGTCATGCTGGACAGACGTGGAAACATGCTTCTGTAAGCCACGTTACTTGATGCAGAATGATTGCAGCCGTAAATGCATGCAGAACACATGGCTGTTGGAATGCAAGCTGACTCGATGCGCTCTGACCTGCGTGAGTCCACCTTAAAGGATCATTCTGGTGATTACGCATGTTTGAGCCCAATCTACACAGCCATTTTCCAAAACATACTACTGCAGCAGCAAATTTTAGAATTGTTTTTCCTACCTTCCAGACTGCCGCTGGTTTCAGCTCATTCAGTACAACATAAAAATCAACTAGTAGAGACTTGAAACGTGCTGAGATAAATAATCAGCACAGTGAAAAGACGTCTATTACATTTTTATCAAAGTAACTTTATTTACCTGTCCAACATGGAAAACAACAACAAAAACAATGTATTTCTCTGCCAGGGAAAAGTATACATAAATTCTAAATATAAATAAATTCTAAAGAATACGTAAACACACCTTTATAAATAAAGGAGATGACAGTTTTTACAGAGAAATTAAAAAGTTTTACATTCAGACATTTGTGTGGTGAAACATGAATTTTAAGGTGTGTGTACCACCTGAACATTTGAGTTTGAAAGATGAGGGGATTTGAAAAAAATAAACTAAAATCTGGTTTTATGTTTTGGAAATTGTCAGTAACATGTATGCGAGTCGTGTTTATGGCCTCATATGACCCAGCCTGTCTGACTTGGTTAGAGACCTCGTTGAGAGGCCCACCTCCCACTGTGGGAGGNGGGGGGGGGGGGTGTCTGTCATCTCAGTGCGATTAATCATATAAACTTAATCACGTAACTTTTGTGATCTCCACACAGTTATAAACAGCAATATGAACGGGGATAATACACATTCACTGTGAGTTCTCTCTGTGGGTGTGGACGTAGTGACTGAAAGAAAAAGGAGATCGAGAGAGAGAGAGAGAGAGAGAGAGAGTCTCCCAACACCTCACTACACCTGGCCAATTGCTGTGTGAAGTGGGTGTACCTGGTGGAGTGCCAGAGTCAGAAAGGTACAAATTTTGTTGGACAGACAGAAAAAGGAGGTTTCCACCAACTTCCAACTTTCCAACAGGTATTTTGGAGGAAGCATTTAAGCCCTTAAGACCGAAGTCCACCTGACCTGGTCTGCTGCATGTAAAGGGGGTCACCGGCAGACGGGAGCAGATCTGCAGCATGTCCTCTTCTCTGAGCGTCAAATAAAACCTGAACCTTCTCTGCTACTGACTCTCTGAGGGAGATTTGTGCCAGACGCTGCTTCTGAGCACAGCCACATCGTGTGTGTGTGTTNGGGGGGGGGGGTGGTCTTTGATGTCAGGCAGAACCCTGTGTCCCCCAGGTGTTTCACACACTCACTCACACACACACACCAGGGTTGTCTACTGAGAAATTCTCCTCCCACTCATTCACACTTACATCCAGGCTTTTTACACCCAGCAGCCTCTGAGGGACTCCAGCGTCCCTCACACTGAGGAAGGAGCCTCCAGATCTACAGATCTTTGAGTCCTCGTCCACTCCTTTTATTTTATGTTTTGTTTCATCTTTTGGAAGAGTGACTCTGACTGTGCAGGCTGCAGTACAGATGACGTTCCTCTGCTGAAGGAGGCAGAATTCTGATGTTACACTTTGAAACGTGATGGAAGCTAATCTGTGACATCACACATCACCAGAAGCTGAATCCGTTAGAATCAGCCACGTGTGTGTTTGTCATCTATCATGTTGAGAATCAGTCACAGCAGCTGCTTCTGGGTGCATATTTGCATATTTATAGATTCTGGAATTGTTGAGAATTTGTTTAAAATCTTTCCTTAATTCACTTTATTTATGCTGTACTTTATTAAATAAATATTTTATGTTTTGAAATGTACATGAGGGGATCCAGAGACTCCCGAAACAATGTCTGAAGCACAAAAGCTGCTGGAGCATCACGTCCCGTCACGTCCGCCTTATTTCAACAGCAGACACTGTTTCAGGACCCTTTTCTAACACCCGCTTCCTGTGTCTTCTCTTCGATCTGCTTAGATTTTTGTTTCACTTTGTACAAAAACAAGTTGGACGCAAGTATTTAAAAATGGTGGAGGAGCTTCTCAGTCGAGTGATCCCAGAACCATTGTAGCACGTAGCCTTGTAGAGGAAGTGTGAAAGCGCCTCCTAATTCCTTGGCAAACCAAAGAAAACAAAGGAAAATTCCAGATTTCCTGGGGAAAAAAGTTCCTGTGGTGTCAGATGTAGGAAAGCTGTTTTACTTTATGGCATAAAATTGCCTGCTAGAAAGCAGATGCTGTTGACTAGACGTGTGGGCTTAGCCTCGTGAAAAGGTGCGTTCATTTTGTCTGTCATCCTTCCTGTTTCCTCCCTCACTACCACCTGTTCTCTAACAAGGAGCAAGAAAAGGAAGGGTTAAAAAAAAGAAATGGACTAAAGGTGGACATAATGTCTTTTACATTAAAAAAAAAAACAAAAAAAAGGTTAAACATAATTATGCCTCTCCCAGTCTGTCCTCTCTCTCTCCTCCACCAAATCAGTGTTGTTGAGTGATAACTTCTGTCAGGATGAATTATCTCTGCAGCATTCAGACACAAGCGGGGTTTTGGTTGTCAGGGTTTTGGTTGTCAGGGTCATGAGTCATGGGTCATGTATGTTTGCGCTTTTGTGTGCGTTGTATAAAATCACAACAGGAACAGATAAGACTGTTCCTGCAGCAAATCCCCTGCTACACCCAGTGCTAATCAGATTAGCTGAAAGTTAGCAGCAAAGAGACGCAACATTTTTTTACACTGACTTCCTGTCACCTCCAGTAAACAACAGCTTCGTGGGGNTGTCTTAAAAGGAATGGTTGGCTGAACACAGACCGGGGAGGAGGAGGAGGAGGAGGAGGAGGAGGGAGGAGCGCAAGGAAGAAAGAATTGTGAAATGGTTGGTGCAGCGTCTGAAGGAGGGAAGCGAGAGGGGCTGATAATGGGGGCAGCAGGGTGGCAAGAGCTCTTAAAGCCATTTTTATGCTCCGTCTGTTTCAGCACACACACACACACACACACACATACAGCCTGTGCTGAGTGTTTTACTGTGTGTGTTTGGACACAATCAGATGGTCTATAATGATTACAGATAGTGTGAAATACAAAGATAATCTCAAATCAAAGTTGTAGGATGTTAGAAATGTGTGCTGCTCGTTTTTAAAGAGCGTCTCTTTGTTGTCTTTGTCCTCATCAAGTAGCTTTTTGGAAAGTTTTCCTACAAAGGAACATTGAGGTTCTTAGATTAAATTTGTAAAGGCAATACAGGTATAAAAAAAAAATCTGTGGGTATTTATGGTCCTCAGAAGATGAATCTTAGGAAATGTGTTCTGGTGTCTGGATTCTGATTGGATCTCAGTAGGTCAACAGAGGTCATAGGTCATTAGGTTGTTCATGTTTCCTCTTTACTCCACGGAGAAGCTTCATTCATTTTTTAAATATAACAGGTGGGGGGTGTGATACAGCCTTAAAATAATATGTTGATGTCTCAAAGTATTTTGCAAAAACAGTATTAAAGATGATATGAAGAAGTAACTGAACGCTGTAAATAAATAAAATATGATGAGAAAACTTAACAAAATCCTGCAACATTTCAGTTTGTAAATAATAATTCAAATGAAGTTGAGTATAAAACAGTTTCACCAAATAAAATCAGCTCAAATGTTAAGGTCACGTAAACAGCAAAACAAAACAAGTAAAAACCTTAAAATATAAAATTGAGAAAAAACAATACTATTTAACCTTCAAACTAAAATGAGCTTTAATTTTTGTATAAATGTAAACAGAAAAAAATGGATGACAATAAAATGAGTTAGAATTTGTGAAACAAAACATGTCACACACACACACACACACACAGCATGTGGTTGAGGCAGAGAACACAGCTCAAGTTAACGTAGCGGCTAGGCTAACACTGTTTACACATCACCAATAGAATGTCTTATAAAAATACTTCCTTGTCAGGAAGTTGTATCTTGGGTTGTATCTTTTTTAAGTTAAAGTTTCTTAAAGCTTCTTTTTCAAATTTTTAACATATAAATATTATATTATCATGAACAATATAAGGGATGAGCGAGTACACCATTATCCTTATCCATATCTGTTCAACCAACTAAATTATCCATATCTGTACTCGGATGGGTGGGGCTTAACCCAGAAGTGGGCGGGGCTTAACCCGAAGAGTTAAGAATTGCTAGCTAACTGGCTAGTTAGCCTAGAAGCTAGTAGAAATGTGTGTTAGTATTAGTATGTTCTGTGTGAATGTCCACAGTAAATGAATGTGTGTGTGTTTAGCTGTGGAAAGAGAATAATGTTGAGCTGAATCTGAGAATAGCAACTATAGCTAATAGATGCTGCTATGCTAAACTATAGCTAATAGATGCTACTATGCTAAACTAATAGATGCTACTATGCTAAACTAATAGATGCTACTATGCTAAACTATAGCTAATAGATGCTACTATGCTAAACTAATAGATGCTACAATGCTAAACTATAGCTAATAGATGCTACTATGCTAAACTAATAGATGCTACTATGCTAAACTGTGTGCTAAACTAATAGATGCTACTATGCTAAACTATAGCTAATAGATGCTACTATGCTAACTAATAGATGCTACTATGCTAAACTATAGCTAATAGATGCTACTATGCTAGTGTGGATAGAGTGGCTGTGAGTCGTGTGGAGCAGCAGTAGCAGCTCTGTGCAGAGAGGAGCTCTGTGATTGGCTGCCTGGACGATCACGCAACCATGTGACACAGCACTAGAAAGCGCTACCCAATCAGATTTATTTTCCTTTAGAGTACAGATAGTGACACATTTTACTAGGATGTTACTCGTACTCGTAAAAACTGCATTATCCATAAACGATACTCGTTTCATGCGAGTACTCTGCTCATCCCTAAACAATATGATATGACACAGCTGTGCCCTCTCTACTAGTTTTGGTGACCTTTTGACCTCTGTCACTACCAAATGTCAAGTTGTACATACCGTATGTCAGAAACTAACGGTCAGAGAAGTTTTTATGGTTCCAGAAGATAAACCTTATTTATTTTGGTCATTCGTTTGGTTTTTATCTTGCAATATTCCCACTTGCACACAGGATATACTGAACAATATATTAGGCTAATATTTCCTGAGTACCTTCGTGCTCCCCAGAGGATGAAATTAGTGCATGGCGTGCTGTTTGACGTGTTTCCACGCGGCAGAGGAACAGAAACGGTGATTAAAGTCTTGTGGCGTGAGCAGCTGTAAGCAGAGACTTTGTTTAGATTGATGTCCTGGCATGTAAGCATGCTGAGTCTGTGTTTTACCTCTACATCAGAACAGCAATACTGCTGCTGCTCCGGTGGCTGAGCTACATGTTACACGCATCCTTCAGACTGTCTGCACGGATGATGTTAAACGAGGACAGACAGCAGCGTCCAGTCAGCTGTATAAACTTTACATGAAGGCTTGCTGCTGCATTATGTGCTGTAGCATGACTTCTGAATTAGGCTTTTCATGCCTTTCTTTTCTAGTCTGGTAACGTTTTTCAGTAAAACCAACAAATGTATGGAACTGGAAAGTGAATTGTGCTATCGTCGTGTAAAGTGATGCTTTGAGAAATACCATGAAATCGCCTGACTTCTCCAGAAAATATACTAAATGTCAGTAATGTTATAGAAACTCAAAGACCAACTGTGGGAAAATACCTTCAACCTTCTCTTAATAAAAAGACAGACTAAAAGTTTAAAGCTCCACCAGAGTCCCTTCAGGTCGTGATGTACATTACATCTACTTTGCTAAAGCGTTATGAGGTGTATATCATTTTTTTCAGTCCAGTACTAGACTGAGCAGAAGTAAATCTGTATTGATCTGTAGATCTGTACACTTTTCTCCGGCATCACCCAGCAGAAACACCTGGTGAATACCAAGAAAGTCACAGGTCACATGACGAGGAGAGCCAATCAGGTGATTTGAGATGCAAAACAAACGGGAAGTGACTCTGACTCAGTCAAGCATAGCTGGAGCGTTAGCTAGCTGTACTTCCTGTGACAGAACAAGCTAACGGTGGAGTGAAATTAGCTTAGATTATGTGACTTTTTGTGAGCAGTCTTATCTTGAATATAGTGCTGCAAAACATCATGAAATATGATATTATTTTAAGGCTATATTGTCCGCCCCTAGTGGGAAATATGACTGCCAGCACCAAATTTAATTATAATAAATTTATTTTTTTTTATTATTTTAAATAATAAATAATTATATTATTAGATATCCTGTGTACAAAACTGATAATTTATAAAATTGATAATTTACGTGTTGCTATGACCTGCAGTCATCTTCTCTCTGTTTTATTTAATAAATCATCAAACTTCAACATGTGCTTCACTAAGAATCATTACAATAATAGTTATTAGTAATGTATATTATTAATTTTAAAGTAATACATCCAGACATGAAACAATCTCTGATTATTTTGAGATAAATCCAACTTTCTCATCATAATAACTTAAATCAAATAAATTAAAAAGCACTTATAATCATAATCAGTCTCATGCATGGTAAGTATTCATAAAATGTAGCCTCATCTGAATAGAATATAAGAACAATGACATCTAAAGTCGTTCCAAATCGACCCTTTTTTTTCCTGACAATCGTTGCTGCCATTATTCATTTTGTACCAGTATTCCTTTGTTAGCTGTCGTGTCCGGTTAGCGATGNATCGTTGCTGCCATTATTCATTTTGTACCAGTATTCCTTTGTTAGCTGTCGTGTCCGGTTAGCGATGTAGCCTTTGCTGCCCTGTTGAGCTTGTGCAGAACATGCTAACTAGCTAGTAGCATGAAGCAGGAAGAGAAACGCTGCAAGCAACCAATGAAAAGAGGTGATGACTGAACGTGATTGTTGGCAAAAATAATTTTTTCTTGGTCATCAGTCCTCATCACTTCAGCAGCTGTCTGTCTCAGGGCTTTTTTGTCTCGTCATTTTTCATCAGCGATAATATACAGAGATTTCTCCTGAGTTTGNGTCTCAGGGCTTTTTTGTCTCGTCATTTTTCATCAGCGATAATATACAGAGATTTCTCCTGAGTTTGGTATTTTTGTCTCCTCTTTCTTTGTCAAAGATATTATGAAGAAATTTTTCATGTGTTTCTATTGATCATCAGCGACTTGTATTCACAGAAAAAAGGTCGTTGTTGAATGTAATTCATTACAGTTTTCATTTATGAAATTAACACTAGACGACAGTCTTAAAATAGCACATCGAAAAAATTGGCGTACTTTTGAGAAATGCTGTTTTTGTATATTTTGTATAATGACAAGAATTTTATTACAGAGAATCAGCAAGCATCTTCTTTAGACCAACCATAACACACCACAGTCTCAGCAAAGGGCAAAGGTCACTCAGAGAAATGTCAGAACTCACAAACCAAAGCAGAAAAAGGCAAATGGAGAGAAAGTGGCCATAATAAATAAAACCACACATCGCACAAATCCTGGAGCAGAAAAGACAGATTACAGCCAGAAAATCAACTTTTTTTTTTTTTTTNCTTTTTTTTTTTTTTTGTGCCATCTTGTTTTTCTTTATTCCTGCTCGCCACTGAACAACAGCCAAGTCCAACATGGCTGAAAAAGCCGTTGGCTCGGTGAATCAGCAGCCTCATGTCAAGCTGACGAGCCTTCCCTGCTTGCAGTCCCACCATGATACCCGGGGAACTCATTTCTTTGGCCAAGAAGTGGTTCTGTGGTTCCAGTTGGCCAGGCAGAAGAAGGAAGAAAACGATGCCATGTGGACAAGAGGCCTTTTCTTCTTTGTTTTAACACGCAGACCGGCTCCTGGTTAGACGTTCAGACATCTGCCAGCACAGTGCTGTAATGGATTAGATCTGGTTATTGGGTTAAATTTGGAAATTGAGCTAGACTTCGGCTAAGAGCTCAGTGTAATAGATTTTAAAGCTGCAAATGAAGCATATATGATACAGGCTGGTGTTTGAGCCCTGACAGAGTGGATTTATTTGTGTTTCAGCGTGGGCTTACGTGGAGCTCACCGCGCATGAGGAGAACATCGAGGTGCTGCTGGACGACTCGGCTCGGATCCCCTGTCATTACAGCTTCGATGCCTTCAGCTACCCCGAAAAGGTCCACATCCAGTGGTTTGCGGTGAGTCGTGCTGTGAAATCCAGCATCGTCTCTGACATCTGGCTCCTTCTCTCTCTTCTTTCTGGTTATTGTATCAGAGTCTTTTCACACATTATAAAAGTTACATCATTTTAACTTGGATCATTTCTAATCTTTTCTGTATTTCTGACTTGGTTTGTACTTGACGTCTAAGTGCAGGAGGTATTTTATAGACGGTGACACAGAAATATCTACTAAATCTGCTGTTGCTGATTTGGTAACGATTTCTGCTCTAACAACAGTTTCTGCAGCATGGCATCATTTGTACATGTATTTCTAAACAAATCTGTTTAAATGTGATCAAACTAATGACTTCAGTCAAACAAATGGAGGAGAAGAGCCTGGACCAAAAACTCAGACCACCTCGATGCCTTCAGAGAGCGTTACCTTACACAGGTGTAACACAGAGCGTTCTTACCTGTGCTCTCCAACTCCCCCAGCTCAGGGTGTTAAAGTTCAGAAAGCC
>VXCM01003678.1:0-51980 GCA_014773175.1 Lucifuga dentata | reverse complement strand
TAATATTTAAAAAAAAAAAAAATCTTGCTCCTGGGTATTATTCTAATATGGATAATATCTATAAAATGGGGAATGAACACAGACAAAACCCTACTAGCTAAAGTAATTTATGCTGACTGGCCAGACAAACAACTTACTTGTGAATGACAAGTAAGTTTTCTTGCTAATTTTACCTGGTTCATGATGGATGTCTTCCTTCCCAGCCGGCTCCCAGGGAAGCGAATGGTGCTTCTCTTGCTGCCATCATCAGATTCAGACTTGACAACCTTCTCACTGTCACCCTTCTCTTTCTCCTGCTCTTTCTGACGCCACTTCTTCTTGCGATTGCGCCGCTCCTTGGCACTCTTGGAGCTTAGCTTAGAGACTTCAGAGGAGCTACGGGACAAGTGCCCCCCTCCTTCATCCTCTAATGCAGCCTCAGACACTGTGCCTGCAGATGTTGCCATAGCAGCAGCCTGAGAGAAAAAAAAAGGCATATTCTATGTATAAACTATGAAAAATATGTTGTACTGTAAGTGTAGAGTGAGAGACTGGGAGTTAGTTGACCTGAGTCTCCTCCTGTTGTTTCTTTAGCTGCTCCAACATAGCCTTGAATTCAGCCTCTTTCTGCTCTGCCTCCTCCATAGTGGCCTGGTTCTGCTCTTCATAAGCCATGGCTACCACAGCCAAGATGAGATTCACCAGGTAGAAGGAGCCCACAAAAATGACCAGCACAAAGAAGATCATGTAGGTTTTCCCTGCAGCCCGCAGAGTCTGACAGAAACACACAGGAAAGAGTGACCCAACATGGAAAATTATATCTCCAAACAGGCTCATTGTCCTAAGGTGCAAAAGTGTGTGTGTGTGTGTGTGTGTGTGTGTGTGTGTGTGTGTGTGTGTGTGTGTGTGTCTGTGTAGTGTAGTGTGCATATGTTGTGTCAGCATTGGCAGAGCTTTTATATCTGGTTTATTGTTTTCTCCAGGCTACCAAAGTGCTCTCTCTCTCTCTCTCTCTCTCACACACACACACACGCACACGCACACACAACGCACAACACACACACACTTTTGCACCTATTATTGCTGTGGCAGTGGAAGTCTATAGGAAAGAAATGCTTGTGCACTGTTATGTTTGTATATGTTTTTATATGCATGTGTGCTCATAACACCTACAAAGAAGTGGAAGAGATTGTTTTTTTAAAGACCATTTGGTTAAAAAAAAATAATATAATTAAAAAAAAAAACATAACACAAAACTGAATTTGACAGCAATATGCTAAATTTCTACAGTTATACCACATTGGAATTTTTAAAATCTAAAACAATATAATTAAAAATGGAAATCATCACAGCTAATTGCCCTGACCCAAGGTCTGACTTTGTTTGTTCAGTTTCATTACCATGTATATAAAAGGTGTCTGAGCTGATCTTTTATGTAAATATGAGGTATAGAAACAGCTCATACTTTTATGCTACTTCACAAAAGAATTATTTTCCTTATGGAAGTGGAAAATTGTTTGCCTCTGTCTGTAGTCAGCATCACCAGTCTATGGCTGCTATACACACAGACAGACACAGAATGCCCATTACATAAAGCCATTTTTTCCAGTTCACCTAACTCAAATGTTTTTCAAGAAGTGGGAAGTGGGAAGAATCTAGAGAACCTGAGGAAACCCATGCCAAAATGCTAAATCTACTTAGAAATCCCCAGGTAGGTAAATTGTCGATGTGAATTGTAATACACATAATATGTGAATTGGAACACACATAATTATAAACTACAATTCTGTTATGTGTTTTATGGCATAATGGGTGATTTTCAGACATGCATAAAGTGTTTGGTACTGCATGTTGGTAATAAGTGTATGAGAAGAGATTTGAAACTGTAGACTCAGTATTGAGAAATGTGTATAACTATATATATATATATATATATAATTTGTATGAGATCTCCCATTAATTAAAAAAATAAGTCACTAAAGGGTATTAACACAGTCATACAGCTAATTCTGATCAACTGTCCTTCCATTGCTTTTCTTCAGAGGGCAAATGAACAGAGGAGAGACAGAGAGAGAGAGAGAGAGAGAGCTACTGAGAGGCACTTTTGCTGATTCATTCAGGTATCAGGATGATGATGTATATTTTTGTGATTTACAGAGGACAAAATCATTAGTATTGCTTAGGAAATGTTTTACTTCTCAGAGGTTCAGGGACGCTTTAAAATAATTACCTAAAATAAGTGTAA
Organism: Lucifuga dentata; assembly: GCA_014773175.1. Lineage (NCBI taxonomy): Eukaryota > Metazoa > Chordata > Actinopteri > Ophidiiformes > Bythitidae > Lucifuga > Lucifuga dentata. The sequence continues at coordinate 49,756 of VXCM01003678.1, read as the reverse complement.
AAAAAAAAAAAAATCAACGCCAGCATTTGTAGATCATGCTGTAAGGCTACATGCAGTCCTGCTTTTTGTATATTCAGGACCTGTATATTGTGTCTCAATGAAGACTGAGGAGATGAGACAGAAGGAAGATAGCAATGCTTTACCAGCATGTAGAGATTCTCCCAGAAGTCCTGGGTCATGAGACGAAAAAGGGTGAGGAAAGCCCATCCAAAGCTGTCAAAACTGGTGTATCCATAGTTGGGGTTCCTTCCAGCTTTCATACATGTAAAGCCCTCAGGACATCGCCTATGAAAAATACATAGCAATATAAAGCTGTAATTTTAAGATTTCCTGAATTATACCACTGCAGCATCAAGCCCATAATATTTAAGATACAGGCATCACTGGTCAATGTATTACAAAACAGAACAAGTCCATGACAATGAGCCTGGATAAAGCCTTGATAATTTGTTTTAACTGACTAGAATGTACAAACAAAACAAAGTATGCATGGATACTTTTATGTACATTATCATGGATAGATAATTGATGTAGTTGATCAATAACTTCCCTTGATATTTACCAAAGCAATTATTTGACTTGTAAATTGCCAATACAGGTTTGCCTAAGTAACAGTAAGATCATGTATGAAACTAAATCATCACATACTACTTATGAATAATTCCCAAATCATGATCTCTAATCACATTTTACCTTTGAGAGGTAAAAGTGCGGAGTTATGTGAGAATTCTTTGTGGTGATTCACTCACATGCTATGGTGAAGAACTGACTAAATATTAAGCTGCTGTATGCCATTGCAATCACAAGCTATGATTTAGGGAACCTGAACACAGAAGACAAAGAATTAACCAACATGGATGTAATAAAAAAATATAAAAGATATCATGAATTAGACAGCTGATTGAACTGAAGAGGCAAAAAACAAAAAACAAAATCATTTTGGCTAACTTCTGAGCAGTATCTAATTTCTACGACAGCACTGAATGAGTCGTTCATCCACGCCAAACTCATAAATACTCTGTACGCTTTTAATTGCATTAAAATGCAAAAAGTAAGTAACTTCAATAAAAAAAAACACTAGAAATGCATTTCCTGAAGGAAATGCACCTGTGATTGTAACTTGCTGAAGCAACTGCCAAACAGGAGGTAAAAAGCTGAAATCTATCAAATTTTCCTACATTTTCATGTGTTAATTGTTTATGAAGAGTGAAAAGTGTTGAAGATATTATGGAAATTTTGAAAATGGCAGAAAATGTAGTAAGGCTGAAATGGGCGACATCAACATTGCTTGATGCATGTACTGTAGATCCAAGGAAAAAGAATTTTGAAAATCCGACTTGCAGTTCAGAAGTTATCAGCAAAAGAAATTGTAAAAGTCTCAATAACATAACATGTATGCGGGTAGTATTTACTACTGTAGATGAAAAGCTAATTCTGGTGTAATACATGTTATAACGGTAACATTGTACATGATCCCTTACAAACAGTCAAATAATCTAACTATAAAGACAGAAATCTCTGTCTGTCTGTCTGTGGCACCAACATCTCTAGAACCTGGCACTGTATGAAGTTGATATTCAGCAGGTTTATTGCTCAGGGCCCAAGGACATGCAGTGTCGTGGTACGGTTCTTGAATTGAGCTGTGCCGGTAAAAAGTAATCCGTGTGGCAGGCTATGCTCCAGGTGCAGCAACATATCCAGTCCAGTGGCACGGTCTCAACACAACCCCATACAGCAAATAAAGCTAGCTCATGAGGATGTGCAGAACAAAATTATGGCAAGCTGCGGCACACAGCCACAGCCTGCCATAATTTTAGCAAGCTGCGATTTTGGCAAATTGACAATTTTGGCAATTTTGTCTGGAACAGGCACTGCACTAGTAAATAAATAAAATTTAATTGAGCTCAAAGATGCAAAACCACCAAAATGGTCCTTTAACATGTATTTAGTAAGGGACAGAACAACTTACCCCGAGTCAGTACTATTTCCACATAGTAGAGCATCAGGCTGACCATCCAGGATGTAGAAATTAGCTAAAAAAAAAAAAAAAANAAAAAAAAAAAAAAAGAGAGAAAAAGAACATTTACTTTAACCATTTGGATATTTGTAATATGATTTATAATGTGCATGTTTATGTCTTGATTTTAATGTAAAAAAGGTATAAACAATAACATGTCTCAAAAAATAGTGTGACAGCAACTTACTCTTATTCATGATGTAGTCTCCCCAATCAAATTCTCTGCTACCGTTGCCCGTGTATTCAGTCATATTGATTGGCCAGATTACACACTTTTGTCGCAGATTTCCCATGAAGAGCTGTAGTCCAATCAGAGCGAAGACGCTGAGACAGAAGACAGTCAGGATCATCACATCCGATAGCTTCTTCACCGACTGGATTAGAGCACCGACAATGGTCTTCAAACCTGGCAAATTAACCAACAATAAAACCACACAGACACACACACAAACACACACAAATGTACACAGACCATACGTGTACACACACAAACTCACACACAGGTACAAACGCACACGCACACAAGCACATATATACACACACAGTTACAACCACAAAGGTACATATACACAAATGTGCACACGTGCACACACACACACACACACACACACACACACACACATACACAGATACTGGAGCTGCATTTGGTTACTAAAGCTGCAATTCAGAGTTGAGCTAAGTGGTGCACGTAAGAACTGAATTAACCCTGAACAGTGCAAGATCTCAAATATCTTAAGTATAAAACATTAGAAATACTTCTTGACCGAGCTTCAACATCAGAAACTGCGAGAGAAATGCATTTTTGGAGGGATCTTATCATAAACTCATTGCATTGTTGCTGCTTCTTCTTGTTCATACGTCATTTCTGCCTAGATGGAAATCAGTAGACGCTGCTGTCATAATTATTTGACAGCAATGTTTGGCAGATATACCAATGTCCCAAGGTTTAAGCACAATGTATATGAAGTTTTTTTTTTTTTTTTTTTTTTTTTTTTTTTTAATATATCTCAACATCCAACAAAAATGATCAAATTTGACAAATTAGCTCTTCCTCTTTCGGTCATTAACCAGATATGAGTATGGGGTGCGTGACTGAGAAAAAAATCTTTTGACAATGGCTTGCATCAAATTTAGTGACTTTGGTGAGTGATTTTGCCTTATAGATATGCCAAAGGCTGAAGCAGTGATACACTATATTGTATCACAAAGGACATCTGACAGCTATACACTAGCATTCAAAAGTCTGGCCTTAAAGGCCAAACTTAACTTTTGAATTTCAAAGAAAAAGCCACATCAGAAAGTGGCAAATAAAAAGAATAGGCATTCATGGTCCATTGTCTGCATCCGTTTGCTCTTTTTAACCTTTTTTTTTATTTGCCATTTTCAGATAGCCAGCATTGACCATCATCCTGAAGTCGTCTTTTCCTTGTTACAGATGACACTGGTATTTGGCGTGTACTATTTAAGGAGAGCAACTAACTGAGGACCTATAAGGCGTCTGTTTCTCAAAGTACAAACTCTGATATACTGTATTTATCCTCTTGAGCATTTGTACATCTGGGCCTTCTGCTTCTTTTCCTGTCCCGGTTAGATCCAGTTTATCTTTTTCTCTCAAGACATTTGGATACTTTTGTATGAAATCTTGATAATCTGATACACGGAATAACCTTAATTTTGCAAAACAAAAATAGGCTCATGTATGTTTCTTGAGAAGCTATTTTGAACCCAGAATTGGACTTTAGGAATGCCAGTGGCTTGCAACCCAAGAAAAGGCAATTTATCTGCTTATTTGAACAGAATAATAGGTTTCGGGTTTGCTAACACAATTGCAAAGGTGTCTCTAATAACCAGGACCCAAGGACCAAGGATGAGCTAAAAGAGTTTATCATTAGGACACTAGAGTAATGGCTGCTGAAAATGTGGCTTTGCAGTTTTATGCTAATAATTAATTATAAATCAGTCATTTTCAGCAGTAATTTGCAATTTGGAACATTATTAATGTCTTGGCTATATATTTACATCAATTTAAAGCTAAAACATTAAAATTTCTGGGTGATTCCAAACTTTTGCACACTAGTGTACACCAAAACAACAAAGGCCAAGTCATCAGGATAGATTCTGAGGAGACACTGTTCTTTTTACAGATAGACTGGGTAAATAAAATGCAAAGAAAGTTCAAATGCAGCTCTTCCTTTTCCAACACTGCCCAGTGATTTCAAAATAGACTTATGTGACTCGAAACCATCAATTAAAGCTTTGAAATGCAATGCAAACCTATTTAACAATTATCATTAGTGGACCAAATTAGAGAGATATGAGGTAGAGAAATTTTAAAATCTACAAAAACACAGATCATTTTCTATCTTCAAAATAATGCCAGTTTTATTAGATATATGCCACTTCCCTCTATTACACCTTCTTTAAGGCCACTTCATCTTCCAACCTTATTTCTATATGCCTATTACAGAATAATGTGCTAACATATAACATATATGCACCATTACAACTATAAAGATTCTCTTTAAAAGAAAAAAAAAAAAAGGAAGTTTTTAGTTATGAACCGAGCAGCAGCAAGAGAATTTAAAGTCAAGTCTCAAAAGCAAGCACATTTCCTGTTTTCAGTCTGGCTGTAATCTGGTAAAAAGAAATATTAGATGTCCTGGGACCAAAATGCATGTTTGTTGCTTTGTTACTGCTTGGCCCATTCTTGCATTATCAGATGCAAGATTTGGGAGCATAAACAGAGAATTTCCACCATATTTACAAATATAATGTGTAAGTATGCATCTTGTACTGTAACAAATACATAGAGCTCAGACATGCTTATTTAAAAAAAGACAAAACATTTCCGCTGTACTTACACGTGCAAATAACTTAACATTATATTTTTGGAAAACCCCATTTCAAACTGAAAACCCAAGAAATAGATTTTTACCTGATTTTTCAAGTTAAGATTTTATGGAAACTCTGAAATGCAGCCTAATAATAGTCTGAGCATATGTACATTGTACTTTAAATTCCAGTACTTTTTTCAGTCTCCCCGTAATGTAAAATTTGCAGAACATGACAACGCAGTATAACGTAACACACTGATTCAACTACAATAGGGACCATGATAAACCAAGTTAAAGTAACAAAACTGCTCTTTACAACAACACAGACATTCATCACACTGTTCACACAGTGAACAGAAGAGGTTCCATTCTGCTTTTATTATAACACAGAACACCGTAACAAAAGCTGCAGCTGTACAGGATGTTTCCACTAGACAGACACATTTTGATCACAATAAATTTCACATATAATGTAAGTAAATGTTTCTATAGAAACATGAGGTAGAAAGCATGTCTGAAGCTTTTTTTTACACAGAGGAAGAGCAGACAACACTAAAGTTGGATTTAGAGAGAGAAGGGAAGCTAATCATTTGATTAGTATTGCATTGCTTACATCCATCACAGGAAACATCCCAGATCAACTTCAGATTATAAATATAGTGATTACTAAACATCTGCCAAATCAACTCATCACAACAGCACCACATAAGAGCGCAAAACCAGGCTCAGTCAGGAAAGCATAAAGTGAAGAGGAGAAAGAGAGGACAGGTGAGGAAGAGGGGGTGGCTGGGGGAGGNGGGGGGGGGGGGGGGGGGGGGGGGAATGAGAGGTGGCATGCAAATCATTTAAACGCCAAGGCTGAAGGACTTGACTTTGTGTCAACATCACCTGTCTGAAAACTGTGATGGTGACTTTGCTTTAACTGAAGAACCATTCCCATCCTAGGCACCCCTTTGTCCCACAAGTGCAGTGCTCCCAACTGGGTGCGCCCTCAGGCTGGGTGAGCCCTGAGCACAGCTGAGCACTGCATGCTGGAGGCTGAGCTTACAGTACTGTATGTGCATAAACCCACAACAAATCATAGCAAAGTCCACTTTGTCCCTCAGTGTCTTTGCTCAACAAGCTTTGGAGTATTTATCATTTGTGTGTTTGTTGCGTGTGTGTGTGTGTGTGTGTGTGTGTGTGTGTGTGTGTGTGTGTGTGTGTGTGTGTATAATTGAGCATTTCGTGTATGTGTGTATGAGTAGATATAACATCATAACTCTTTAACAAACACTTCCATTGGTGCAAATGTATATGCTTATGTTAAGGTCTATTCCGCAGAAAAAAAGAGTTGCTCTAACTGAGCTACAGTATATACACAAGATTTTGCTGTATGTATCTCCCTTGCACTCCCAGGATGGACAAAGATCTTCAAAGAAAAAAAAAAAAAAAAAAAAAAAAAAAATCCAAAGCCAAACTTGGAAAAACATGTCTCTCAAAGCTTCATGCAGCATAAATGTGTTGTCAAATTAGGCTTGGCAGTCTTAAGGAATTAAATGGTCTTTGAGAATCAAATTATGACTTAAACTGAAAAAGTGTGGTCGATGTAAAAAATACATTATGTATTATTCCAAACAAATGAACAAAGAGGTAGTACATCTAAACTTCTGATGATCATATCTTACAAGTCTGTTGATTTAATCAATTCATCCTCAAGTTCAACCACAAAAATTAGAGGACCTGCTTTCTGCCAAACTGTAAAAAATATCAAAAACAATAATAATAATAATAATAATAATAATAATGACACAAGCAGATTTAATTTAAATTTCCCCCAAATTCTTACATTGTTTTTGATATTTTTTGGATATTTTTTCTTTCACTTGAGGTGGAACTGTACCAAAAAATAGCATTTGCATACCAAAATGTGTTGTTGCTCAATTCCATTTGTCCATATGGGTCACTTAACCCCACAAGACTACCAGTAGACTGCTAAGCCTATCAAAAATGTATTGCTACCATTTTTGATTGTCATGAAATAAAAGGAAAATGAACAGATATATAATTTCTGAGACAACCTCTTTTTAAAAATATTAAAATAACAGAAATAATGATAGCTAATATATAAAATAAGCTCAGCCTTAGTGTTTAAATGGGAGTCTCACCTGGAATGACAGAAATTGTTTTCAATGCTCGGAGAACCCTGAACGTTCTCAGCGCGGAGACATTCCCAAGGTCCACAAACTCTGTTATATATCTGTAACAAGGTAGGGTGACACACAGAACAGAACTCCATGACACACAACACACACAATTACAACACACACGCATGTATGCATGAGGGCACGACACCAGCACCACCATTGAAGACCAGGAGGGGACACCATGGTGACAGAAAGAACCTGTCCAACCAGCGGGAAGAGAACGAAGGAGAAGAAGAGAGGATAGGGACTGAAACAAAAACCACACCTAACATCAACCGAGTGATTCGCCCACCCGCAAACACAAACACCTGGACTGTCTTACCTGGAATAACTGAAATTGTTTTCAAAGCCCTCAGAACCCTGAACGTACGTAGAGCTGACACATTGCCTAGGTTTACAAACTCTGTTATATACCTGCAAGGTGGATCAGATACAGTTACTCAGCAGCCATTCCACCACAAAAAGGAAAGAAAGAAAGAAAGAAAGAAAGAAAGAAAGAAAGAAAGAAAGAAAGAAAGAAAGAAAGAAAGAACAGATTGTTGTTACATTCATATTTTTTTAAAAGTATTATCAGTGAGACTGAATTAAAGCTGCTGTAGGCAATTATTTTTCAAATCAGTTTGGAAATATTTGGCAAAACTGTCTTTAAATTCCAACAGCAATCTAAAAAAATCTTATACAGAATGAAATTATATATTCTAATTTATAATTTAAATTTATATATATATATATATATACGTATATGTATATATATACATATATATACATATACATATATATATTATATATGTATATACATATACATATATATATTATATATGTATATATATATATATGTATATATAATATATACATATATATGTATATGTATATATAATATATATATGTATATGTATATATATATACATGTATATATATATATGTATGTATATTTCAGAAAAAAACAATTACCAAAAAACAGAAATAAAGAAAAAGTATTATCACACACACAATTCAATCGGGGGAGGGGGGGCAACACAACATTTTGCTTAATAAATGGGGCAGCAAAGGACAAAAACAAGGAAATATGCAGTGAGCAGGAATTTCCTTTGTAAAGTTTCACAACGTTAGCTGGTATGCATGGAGGCATTTTGTTGAAAATATGGAGGAGTCTACCAGCCAATCAGATTCCACTTGTCATAACTGATGAGTGTTTCAAGCACTTCAAGTACTTTTGGCAGCAGATGCTGATATTGAAAATATTTTGTTGTCCACCTTCCTCATACTGGAGCAGGAAAAGCTGATAATTGACCAGTGTAAAGATTAGGCTGGACACCTTCATTTCCTTTACATAGCTCAATAAACACACTCACCACCACAAAAAATATATATTATAATATATATTATATATCCACAATAAATATATATATGTGCACACCTGGCTGCTTGGATTACCGTAATCTTATCAATGTTTCATTTTTTGTTAAAGTGTTTTGCTTCTTTTTCCCCTTCTGAGTTTTGAATAATGTAACACAAATAAAAATAACTTTTCTTAAAATTTACTGAGGTAAACTACTTACGCCATGGAAATGACCATGAAGTCCAGCCAGTTCCATGGATCTCTGAGAAAGGTGAACCCATCTATAGCGAAGCCTCTGGCAACAATTTTTGTGAGTGACTCGAAAGTGTAGATACCTGTGAAGGTATACCTTAAAAGACAGAGAAGAAAGGAAAGTTAAACAGCAGCAGGCGGAGGGCAGAGGATATGATCAGACTTGTGTGACTTGTGTGTACTTACTCTACTTGTTTGGACCATTCTGGAGGGTCACTAAAAGTCATGAATATACAGTTGGTCAAAATGGTGCACATGATGATCATACTGAATAATGTGAGAAGACAGTCGTTAAGGAAAATTTCCAAAGTTCTACCTGTAACACCACACACATCAAAACATTCCATTACAACAACAGCAATATAGTTGTAATATTACTGAAGTAAAACTTAAAAAAAAAAAAACCTCATCTATAACAATTATATTTCTTCAAAAACCTGTAACATCTGTTTATTTTTTTTCATTTAGTGCAGAACAGTGGTTCTCAAACTGTGGCACAAGTACCGTCAGTGGTAATGAAGTGCCCCCTGGTGGAACGCCAGATGACTCTGAAAATTTTTGCAGAGAATTAAAACAAATGAAATAGACAGAAATTTTATTATTGCGACAAATTATTCAAAAATAAAAAGGGTTTCGTTTCGAAATTACACTACAAGTCAGAAGTCTGAGGCCACCCCCAGGTTTAGCATGACCAGACTGTGTAGCAAGTTAATCCCAAAATGATGCGGGAGAAGGCAGACAGTAGGTTATTGAATAGAATTTTAAAACACATACACGGGAGTTTGGGCAAGGAAGTTGGAACACAACTGGAGTGCCAGTGCACTAATACAGACTGGGCATGCCTTCATTAAAAATCATTTCTTAAACCATAGTGGCTACATAATGTGCTCTTGTTGACAAATTCTTCTTGAAAACTAATTAGTTTCATTTATTTTATATATTTTTGTCATTTCCTGTATAATAAATTGCAAAACAGCGTATTGATGATTTTTTTTTTAAAACGTGGGGGTGACCTCAAACGTCTGGCCTGTAGTGTAACTATTTAATCATTTTGCTCAAATAAGAATTAGATTTTGTTTTTGTTGAAAATGGCCCAACTTGTCTCATGTGCACACTTTCTAGGTAGATATCTGCAACTTTTCACACTCATATTGTAAATGTCTCAATTTCAATACAGCACATGAGCTTTTTCTGTGATTTGAGAAACACTGCTGCAGAGCACAAGAAATTAAACACTTCACTTGAAAGGATATGAGTGTATCAAAATCTTAATAGCTATTCGCCTAATTATATTAAAAGGGCTTATGATGTACAAGGAGGGTGTGGCACTGAAACGGAAGATTGTTTTCCCTTTGTTTAGGACTATAAACGTCTGTGGAGAGAGAGAGAGAGAGAGAGAGTTAGTAAACTTCCAGTATTAATTAAATGACACATACTATTCAAGCGCATGGTCTGCAATCCTTTGCACATCTTGCTGAAATGAAAGGAAGAAATGAGGAGTTGAACTGCTGATTCACTGATGTGAGTCCTGAGTTCACCTCTGAGTCACAGGGAACTCCTGCACTGCTTTCCCCTCTCAATACAGAGCTGATTCCCTTTCCAGGATACTGGCAATATTTAATGTGACACTGACAAGACCAGCTTGCTCAAGGAGTGTTCATTTTTAACCTGGTTTGAAACCTACCAGCAGTGATAAAACAGTGTAATACGTCCAGGTAAAGGTCACATGGTCAGTGTTCAGTTACCTAAGAAACAGAAGTACAGTTAACACTTCTGTCCTAGCTGCATAGGACTGAGTGTCAGTCCTGACTAGTGTTCAGCACTACAGCAGCTCCGTCAGCTGCCTGAGAAATGCAGAAGACAGGCGTTTGAGGAGCTCTTCCCTCTCCGTGGCCAAATGACTCTCTTCTCTCCATGTTTAAAGCTTTTACTGGAAGAGAACTGCAAACCCTGTCATCGATCAGGGGCAGATCTGCTGACTCCAAGCTCTCAACAACCACTCCCCACCCATAAACACCACTGGGCAAAGTGGGGCTGAGCACAGGGGTGAGGCAGCAGCCTTTCTCTGAAAATGTTTGTATGTTGGTGTGTTATCTGTATTTGATTCGGTGTCTGTGTTTGTATGTGTGAAATGCTGAGAGAGAGAGAAGTATATGGTGCTTTACACATCAATAGAAAACTAAGGTACTTGAGGTTTACAGCTAACTTGCTAGGAATCGAGGAGTGAAGTATGAGTGTGTATTCTGCTAGAGTGTGTTTTCCCTCTCCACAACATCACCTCATGCGCATTTATGACACCACTGACAGAGCTGGCTCTCAGTAGTTAGATGTATGTCCTTTATGCAACCAGTATGGATGAAGATATCTATATCTATATATGTATGAACACAGTAATTTCAGTTAATAAATCAGAGTTTCTGCAAACTAGAAAAAACTTTAAATCATCTACAGCCACAGAGGGTCACAATTTTGTCCAGTTTACATTCAGGCTAATAATAGCCACACAAACACACAAGTCACATGACACGCACACACACTGGAAAACAGAAAGAAACAAGGAGGCTACAAGAAGTGTCCTGAGACAAGTGATGTCCTGAAATCTAATTAGATTAAAAATAACATCTACAGTGTTGGGAAAGACAAAATGTATTCTCTGCACCAGAAGACGCCCCCCCNACCCACACACACACACACACACACACACACCATTTTGCTGATATAGCATCTGTATTACTTAAAATATCCTGTCTGTATTTTTTTCTGTCACATGTAGATAAATAATTAGCAATGATATATCAACATTATAAAAGACAGGAAAACACAGGACTACAGTCATGTCCAGAAGGTTTATATTCCTCTGGGAGAAGGTCAAGCAAAATGTTTTTTCGCTGACAAAGGAAAATACATTATGTTGATGAAAGGCAGTGTGTAAATGGCCAATAGTGATACACTAAAATGGCCACTAGTGTGTCTTACTAGTGATAGATGTCCAGCATGTATGCTTTTGTTCCATAAAGTGTAACTGATAAAATACTGCAAATGATAAACCCTCAGTTGGACTCGTAAAAAATTTTTTGAACATTCTCTCTCATTCTGCTTTGTCCTTACTGAGCCTCACTTTCAAAGTAGGCCGTTTTCTATAGCATATAGAAACTCATTCATATAAGGATTCACAATTAAACTGCAAAGTGGCAAAAGGTATTTGGGTATTTGGAGACTGGAAAAATCTACTGTTGACTCAAACTTGGCAACCTGGCACAGTTACAACAGACGGCACAGCTGCAGATAGAGGAAACATATAGGAGGCTGACACACAATGAATTCAACACTTAAAGTCACTAGGCTTTTTTTGACTGCCAAACTGAAGGTTAGTTACATCTGTTCACTTGATAAATATACAGCCGAACAGCGTAGTTATGCTATTAGACAACATATATGTAATGTACAATGCATGTGTCCTATGTACAACGTGCACAAGGACAATCATCATCACATTGATGCCTACATACCTACATGTATACACTGTAAATGCATTCTTATCCACCTACTTACATTCATATAGAATCTACATTATATGGCTCATACATACATTTATACATATGCATACACGCATGCATAACTATAGAAAAAAATGCAGATCTAGCTTCTCCATCTGAGGAAGCCTTATTTGCTGCAATGATGGTGAAATGTTCCTAATTCTCCAAAGAGCTTTAAAGAAAACAGCACACATCCAAGAATCAGGAGGTAGAATGCAGCTGCAAGGACTGTGTGTGTGTGTGTGTGCAGTAGTAGTAGTAGCAGGGATATTGAGAGGGGCTTGCAGGGGGAGGGAGAGAGAGAGAGAGAGAGAGANTGTGGGGGTGGAGAAGGAGTAAGGGAGTGATGCAGAATAGCCAGCAGAGAGCTGCAGAGGGGAGAGAGCCAAACCTGCGATGGATGGGTAGACTGAGGGTGGAGGTGGGATGGGTATACAGCAGAGAGAGAAACTGAGAATGAGATAGGGGTTGGTGGGTGGGTGCTGATAGAGATCTAAGCAGGAAAATAAAAGAGACACAGTTAGGCATCGTTCATGGGGTACATTGACTGGTCTAGTCTTACTTCACAGCTGACTCTAGATTTTATTAATTAGTTTTTCTGATCAATAGACATATTTGTTGGTGGCAGTGACCTTCACAATGAATAACACACATTTTTGAATAATAAAAGGCCATGTTTTGGTGTTAAAAAGTACAGGATGGAAAGGAGAGAGGCAGAAGCAATAGCAGATGTGACATACCTCTTCAGCTGGTTTTGAACATTATGTAATGAATCTGTGGTGTGGACTAAATGCAATTTAATACAATTTACATAGCAGCAATCATGTCTACATCCATTTGCATTACGTTCACTGTGATTCTTTGTGTCCTTACGTACAACACAGACCTCATGAAGAGCTTTAATTTAATATCCAATAAGCATTTTAGCCTAAAACATAACTCATGTCCTTCTGTTTGGTCTCACTGCAGCATGGATTTTACCAATAATGTCTCACTTGAATATGTATGACTGCAAGCTTCCATCCTCACAAATGATGATATCATATTACAAAAATGCATCATGACAATTCTCTTACCCCCCACCCCCACCCCATGCTCCTTCTTTACCCCAATCTGGTTAGTAATGTAGATGCGCTTCCCTCTAGATGTCTCTGCATCCTCCCCTCCTCACACACACACAAACACACACACACACACACACACACACACACTCCCTCCCTCAGCTCAGTACAGAAGGATGCTGTGTCATCAGAGACGGAGGACTCAGACAGAGCACTAAAGCTTGGCCCTCGCTCTAATTTACTACACCCTGAAAAAAAGAACAACAGAGAGGAGGGGCAGAAAGGAAGAGGGAAAAGGGGAGTAACAGACAGAGACATCCCCTGACAGAGTTGGTGGGATTAGGGCATGATGTTATGGTATGTACAGTTCTACATGCTGAGGATCAGAGGCTTTTGCTACTTTAACTGTGAGCTCCCCTTCTGCACTCACTGCTGTGCTGCAGAAGTCTAGGTTAAAATAACTCGTCTACTGCACCTTTCTGTCATAATAAAGGCAGCCAAATGTGCCTTCAGGAACAACATGACGCTTCAGCATCAACAACATATGAAAGCTGTTTAAAATAAATTAAAACTATATTTTGTCCATACTGGTGCACAAAATATAGAGCAGAATTGTTCAAATGTATCTTCATATAAGCCGTACTCCAGCTCCTACATACAAACACAGATTTATGCACATGAGCAGCACAAGCTAAAAACAAGCACGTTGTCCATCCATCCCTTTCTTCCTGTGTAACTACAGTGGATTTAACATTGTCTAATCACATCAGGAATTTGAAAAGCCTAGGCAGTCCTCTACCCATCACAGGGGAAAGCAAGAACTGCAACGCTGCATTTCTCTTCCTCACCACTACCCCCTCTTCCTCTCTTTGATGCATGAGTGCTGTGATCAGGTTTCCTGCAGCTGATGGTAACACACACACACACTTAGACACTCATTGACATACTGTGTAATGGTGAGCGATAGGATGTCGGTCGAGTAGAGGAGACGAGCAGCCTGGAAAGGTGAGGACACAAACAGCAGAGATGGTGAGATTAGGAGGAGGACTAAGCATGATTATGCACAGAGGTATGGTGTTATACAGGACATTGGCCTGAGTGGATTGGGACAGTGCTTGATATGAGGCAAAGATGAAGAGGAAAGATGAGTTTTTGTGGCTGTGAATGTCGCTGGAACTTGCTCAAACAACCCATAGATGTGTATGGAAAAGTTAGCAGATCTTGACTGAACAGAATGAAGAATAGAAACTCATATTAGGTTTCCATGTTGAAAGCAGTGCCCTAATAATTAGATAAGCAATTTAACTGGCATTTGAGAACCCCACTAACTTTTTCTTCTCTTCACAAATTCCCTGACAAAGTGTCCTCTGGCAAGGCACCTTACTCACAACTGTGCCAGAGGAGCCAAAACTAAAAGACTATGGCTGTGCTGGGTATTCTTAAGGGCTTCTGTTTATTTCTATGGTGAGATATTCTTGTTGTGTTGCATAAAAAGGTCAGAGTGGGTCAGAAAGCACAATTATTCCACAGGGTTGCAGAAGAATGACTGCAAAGAGAGACGGCTTGATGCCCTTAATTATGTTTATCTGAGTACAGAGGCGAGCCAGTGCATTGAAGATATAGGCAGAAATGCAAAGCTTGTGCTGTAATATACTTTTGTGACTGCCATTTTAAAGCATCATAGAAATGAATTTTGCATGATTGAGCCCAATAAATACAACCTGCATACACGGTACTGCCAACCATTTTCCAAAAGATACTAATGAGCGGTAAATACAATTATTTTTCTCACGTTCCACACTGCCATTTCAGTATGCTATAAAAATCAACTTGTAGAGACTTTAAACATGCTTGAGATAGGTAATGCATCCCAGCAAACAATTAAAATACATTTTTTGTCAAAGTAACATAATTTTTTGTGTTTCAACATGTATTCAACACAGAGCTACAAAGAGGAAAATGTATGTCTCCACCAGAGCATATAGTCCGAGGAAAAGACTGCTTTTACTGAAAAATTAAAACAAATGTGCCTTCTACAATCATGCTTAAGTGTTAGCAGGCAAGACGTTGAATTTTAAGGTGGGTACATCACCCGAACATTTAATTTTGAAAGATTAGGGGATTTGGCAAATGCATTCAAAAAATAAAATATGGTTTTATATTTTGAAATCAATACAATGTATTTGCAGGTAGTATTTATTAGGCTCCAAAATGTAAAATCACGGTATGGTCCTTTAAAGTTTTTATACAGTTTTGTAGACACTGCACAGGTCATCAGTCTGATTTAATTTTATTTATTATTTATAAAATGTGTACATTTTTGCATCCAACAATTTCCAATTTGATAAATATGAAATGCAATATGCAGTAGGAACAGTAATTATATATAACTATAGCTTTAAATTGAGCTATATGATGTTCTCATTTACTTAAATGAACATGGCAATCAGTTAAATAAGAGACAGAATCACTGTTTTCTGCCCTGCATAAAATAGGAATGCATCCTAAGAAACCCTGATTGTATTGATTTTATCAATTTAATATTTTTGTGCAAACCTGTATACCTACACAAAAAACTGTGCACAGATGGCTGAGACAGAAAGTGTGCAAGAGGAGGCCAGAAAAAAACAACTCCACAGCAACTCTCTTTCCATCAGTAACGAGGAGGTGGAAAAGGAGGAGTGAGGTAGGGAGAGGCAGAGAGGTGCAGTGGGCAATAAGCAAAGTGGGGAAGGATAATAAGACAAGGCAAAGAATGCAACCCTTCCTGTGGTTACCACTGAACTGAGGCTGTGGATCAATAGATCACAAAAGGCACATGCACTTGATAGTTCCATCGTCCCTCCGATGGAGTGCTGCTGCCTGAGTGGGCCCATGCTGCTGAGTAGGCTTCTCACTGCTGTACAGGATGCAGATTCTCTTACATGTTTTCACCAAAGAGAATGGCCACTCCGCACTTCTAACACAGCTGAAGATACTAATGCCTGCTCCTGCCTTCTCCTCTCTACTTCCTGTCCTCTCCTGCCATCTTCTGCCTTCTCTTCTTATTCCCCTATCGTTACAGAGTATACGGACAGAGCCAGATGACAGTGCTGCAGTACAGAGGACCAAAAAGCCCCTCTTATCTCTAATAGTTTTTTTTTTAAATCCACAATTCAATGATAAAATACAATAGTGTGTCTTCTGTGCCTGTATCAGAGTAATTTAAAAGCAGTTTTTCTTGGGAAAAAAACATTGTATTGGCATGTCTGATGCTTGATCAATAAATAATATACACAAAAAACTGATATGACGGGAGTTTCTAATTTGAAATGATGAGTAATTAAGTGGCATGTGTTGAAAGATAAAATAATTTTTGTTGTGCATCAATAATTAAATAATTTTAAATAAATAATTAACTTCAAAGCACAAAAATGCAAAGCAGTGGACAATATGCTTTCTTCTGTTTCTGATCACATTGACCAATAGTATTACAACATAGATACTATGATTATAGATTTTATTTTATGACAGTCCTTGTTCTAAAGGACTATACTATAGCGTGCATGTTTAAGCCCAATTTATACAACTCGCGTACATGTTACGATTCCTGTAAATCAATGAAAATGAATACAATGCTACTGCTTGATTTGCATACAAAGCAAACAAGATAACATCTGCTTCAGCTTTCAGACCTCAGAATCAGAAAATGTCTGTTGGTAAGCCTGCAGGATTTTGATACAGCTCCATGACCGTATGAACTATTTCATCAAATGCTATCACTTTTTTAAATGTACATGCTTACAGCCTCAGTTACATGTGGAAAAACTGGGAGATCAGTAAGGCATGTCTTAGTGAATCCCATGACACTGAAACACTACAAACAGTGACCATATTGCACCAAATTCATCAATAGACCTATTACATGTTGTGTACAGGTTTTGTGCAACAGCAATGTGTAACTAGAAGTATACATGCGAATGCCTGTACACACACACACACACACACACAAACACAAACACACGATCATAACATCAATACCAGTAAGCCACACGCATGACAGAGCACTCTTAATCTAAAAGGGTGTTTTGTCACAAAGCAATCCAATTAGTGATAGCTTATATTAATATTAATTTCGTCATCTCCTCTTCCACCTATTAAAATCACTTTTACCATGCATCAACACAGAGCATTAAATAATCAATCCATGCAGATAGCTATATGAGAATCACCACTGCCCAAGAACTACATTCCACAGCAGCCCTGCAGTGTTGCACAAACTAAAGAAATACATCCCTCTGCTTTAGATGCTGTGTGCCTAAAAATTCAAGAGTCCTGTGGAATAAAAAATGTATATCACATTTAATCATCAGCTGGTGTTCTGCTAAGAAGCCTGTACCTTGTACCTGTACATGTAAGCTCAATGATCATAAAATATGTAATTAACTGAAAATGTATCATTAGAAATGAGAACACTGTGACACTGACCGTGTACTCATCATTTCCGTGGTATCTGGTTATAAGCAATGCTTTTAGAAGAATTAGTACAACTTATCAACAAAGAGCTAAAAGTATGATTGAAGTTATGAAAGCTAGAATCATACAAAAAATGCTCTTTGAACAGCAATATACATCAATGATTATATCACAAAGAATGACCACCTCACTTGATGATTTCAGAATGCTTCATGCTAGCAGGCTTGCTGTATGGTATTCTCCGTGCACGTATTGAATAAACCTTGTGATTTGGCAGTTACTCCTGAGTCTTTAGTGAATATTTCTACCACAGTCCTTGTATGACATCTCTGTACCCTAACACCCTCACAGTGTACAGACTATTGAAATGACAGCAAATAGAAGTGCTTGAAGGGTAGTATACTGCTTTAAGATCATCTTTGATATTTGATTTGCACATCTCTCTAATTGCTGTTACGGCAGTGAATTTCATCTTACCCAGTTGTGTTGCTTGACTAGTTTACCAAGCTGGCAGCTAACAGTTTCATATACACAAAAACATATGAAGACACAGCCAAAGTGAAGGTTTGGCACAACAGGATAATGAGGCCTGTTTCCATTTAACACACTCTCATAGTTCTATCTAACTAACTTCCAAACTGCCCTGAAACAAATATTTCCTTTTTTTTTTTTCTTTTTTTTTTTTTCTTTACAAATGTTTCTTTGGTTGGGGGTTTTGCCTGCTTAGCAGAAAGGAAAGACTGGGTGGTGCAGCTGGGCTGTGTGAAAACTCACTTTCTGATTAAGATAGAATGGGTCCAAATCCTCCAGAGGTGTGGCCACCATTCCTTCAGGAATATCGCCGTAGATGAACGGCAGGCTCTTCCCAGCCTCCAGGTCACGGTTGGCCTGTGGCTCATTCTCGTCGGATGTGTCACGGTGACTACTGTCAGATCTAGGCTTGGGTGGCTTTTTGTTCTTCTCCTCCTGGATACGCTTCTCGATATTAGCAAGCGTCTCTGGGGTGAATTTCTTGAAGCTTTCAGGTCCTGGGGGTACAAGAAGGGGCGCAGCCATGTTTTCATCCTGCAGCTATTTCCACTTTATTTATTTTCCATTCCCAACATCCAGCTATAAGAAAAAAGACAGGAAGACAGAAAGAAAGAGTGAGTACGACACAAGAACAGAAAAAAGAGAGAGAAGAAGAGAAGTAAACAATATGCTTCTCCTCACAGACCAGTGATCGGTGCTAAATTTTGAAGACAATTTTATGTCTATAAACTATGAATCTTCAACATAACAAAGGTTGGACAACAAATGGTTAGGGTTGAAACTCTTGACAGTTTAATATTTTTGACCAGTTGATTTGCATCCTTTAATCACTATCGGTCCTGATTAAAACCTCAGAGACTGGAATTTTCTAGCTCTGTCAGAGAGATGCAAACAAAGCAAAATGAAGCAAAAAAAAGTGTATTTGGAACCACGGCCAGTAGGGACTATTTTTGCTCTTTCCATCAACCTTAATGATAGCACAGATCCCACATATCCAAAAGCTTTTCATTCACAGAGTGCATTCGAAAGTGCTGGATGTTGTTCTGACCTATATGACCCCAACAGTAAGAAGAGCGACAGTGTCAAATTTTCTCTCCTCGTGTCTATGCTCACAGCTCATTGATTCTTCCTAATACAACATGTGCCAGTTCAGGTTTTTGCTTGGATAACTGAAAAACTGTCTCAGTCTCATCCTCAGTCTTTCTTCTTTTAACATTCCATTTGTATTTATGCTCCAACTATGTATTTATGCTCCAAAATGCAGTATTACTGATACACTTTTTTTCTTAAAGCTCCGTAAAGCAATATGGTGGTATAAGCATTAATTCAAAAGATTCCCTATATCGTGAAAGAGCTGTGTACTGTCGATCCAAGTTAGAATGAACACCCAAGTCTGCAGTTCTATGCAGCATTAAGCTCATTATCATGGTTTGTCAGTCAGTATGGTTGACCCCAACCAGCTCCCACTGACCTCTCAAAACAAATGGGTCAGTCAAATGTATGCTATCTGCCCAATGCAAAATAGCAGATAATGGAGGAATAATCTAAACCTTATAAGCCTAAGAGGAGTTGGTGGAACAAATCATAAATACATGGCATGTTAATCATTGACTTTCATGCAGCTTTAGTGACTAAGAGGAGTCTAATCTGATACCTGTGTTACTGTTTCTGCTCGATGTGTGCATGTAAGCTTAGGCTAACATGTCAACCATAAGAGCTTCATATGTAAGTTCATATTGTACATCAAGGCTCATTGCTGAGCTTGTTTGTGTTTAATCCTGGCCTCTAGTGGACAGAAATTTCTTCAAGTAGCTGTATATATCTATTATCCATTTATGAAACAGATGAATGAATTTAACTGTGAATGGATGGGGTTTACTACATGGCAAATCATATATTGTTTGTCAAACAACAGAATGCTAAATTGTTGCTCTCTGTTGCTCATTGTGCCAATTAAAGTCCATCCACACAAAATTTATTGTATATAGGATAAAAGAAGAAAAAAAAAATTTCACAGTATCACATGTACAACATACCATAGATAACCAGCATAGCTAAAACAAGCCCACTGTGTGTATTGTGTTAAAGCCTTCTCACCAACCATAACAATGACTGTACACAAGATGGTTTATTACTTATCAATTTTATAAATAACTAAACTTTCTACTATTTTAACCTGTTATGAAGTACCGTTAAAAGTGTGTTTAAGATGGTCTTTGTTTAAGTAATTCAACCTAGGGATCTGACTATATTAACAGTAAAAATATTGTATTAACACTGTATGTCTCCAAACCCCAATAAATGAATTTAACTCTCCAGTAGTCTGATGGTTGTTGATATGGTACATACATATCAACAACACATATACTGTGTGATACACTGTATGCATCATTCAAGCAGCCAGAGTCAAGATTGTAGACCTGGAAATGAAACCAAAAGAACTTAAATCTGCAGCAACATCCAACAACCCCCACAAAACCAAAGGCAACTAGAAGAAGAATGAAGTCCGATTCAAGTAACCCAACCTGAGTACAACCTCCAAGTCTCCTTCCACAAATGCTACTGTACATCAATTGATCTGCCTCAAGGTGATTCAAACAAGATGCCAAAGCATGCAGCAGCATATACACATTAAGCTGGGCTAATGGCAAAGACATGCAGCACAACTAATGTGACAGAGGTGACTAAAGGGGTTTCCGCTGTTTGCAAATGAGTCTAAATGTTGCTTTATGCTTTCAGTATTAACTAAGTAATTAGACTGCAACCAACGCAACATGCCCCACAAGCTCAAATACACATTTTAATTACAGTAAAACAGTCTGCTCCCGTCACTGTCCAGATAGTTAAATCAAATCTTAATACCGCATGCAAAAGGCACCAAATGTTCATCTCAAAACCGCTCCTTTTTCAGCGAGATCCACCTTGCTTATTTGGTGATTCCGGAAAAGTAAAAAAATATGCATGACTTAGCAAAAAAGCGTTTTCTGACAACTCCGGCAATATTGAAAAAAGGAAAAAGATGAGCTTGTGACTGTCCGGTTTAGTGATCCGCTCCGACTCTGCAGAGAAGAGGAAAGACATCCAAATGCGCCACAGGAGTATGCCCATCCCGCATCGGGAAAAACCTTATCATCTATTCTCTAAACTCCGGTGATGGGCTGACGTCTGATGGAGCAAAGTGCACACTGTAGAGACAGTGCTAGGGAGGAGGAGTTGTACACGGCCCCCCCGCCTCCTTCTTTTCCTGCAATGTTGAGCTGTGGGGCCTTGATGCTGTGTGTCACCACATCTAAGAATCTAAGGAACGTCTCAGTAAAATACACAGGCCACGAGGCCACATGGGCTCTAAAATACTGAAAAAGATAACCTGACTGAGAAAATACCAAATATTAGGAAAATCCACGTATTATAGTCTCCGGGTATAGGCCAAAGTAGCCTATGCGTAAAATTATGACATCCTGATGAGTAATTTCTTCAGGAGATGAGAAGTAAAGAACACGGGACATCCTAGAAATACGTTCAGTTATTTTTGTCGGAGAACCTTCTAATATATGATCATCTAAGACACCTTGTCTAATAATTATAATCTTAAAGACCATAGTCTGATGTGATTTGCGTAGAATCCCCGTAAAGCCCACTGTTTCTGTTTACACTGAGGCGCGCCGGTGTCCTATAGGCCAAAGCCTAAAATACTGCAGTGTGGTTTATATAGGCTGTAACTAACTAACTATAGTAGGTCAGTTGAAACCATAAGTCCTCTCCATGACAGCCATCCCCGGCCATCAGCGGAGAGGAGCCTATAACACATCAGCTTATTTCACATTTAATCGAGTTAAATTGTTTACAACCCAAAGAATAAAGCGGCTATACCACACCCGTAAACACTGCTAGGCACAGGAGTCCAGAGATTCCACATGACCAAGCAACTTAGAGCAACAACATCATGAAAACAATCTATAAATCGGCGAGACTGCATGGTAAGGAGAAGAAAAAAAAAAGAAAATAAAAGAAAAGGATGCCGCTGGCCTTTTGAGAACTACATGCCAAACTAAAGACGCACCTGCCTCCTCACGCAATACAGTCACCAAAAAGATTACAAGAGGGTGGGGGTGTGCAGGGAGGGAGGGGTGGAGTGTATCGGGGGCAAAACTATCATGGTTATAAAATGACGGTTGCGAGGAAAGTGCTGTCGATAATTACTTTGCAAAAGACGCAATATCCAGGCACTTTAAGCCCAGACGCCAGTTAATATCACCACTCAGACAAGTTTGACGCGATCGCACCTATCCCATATGAGTATGTTTCACAATCTGACACACAGGAATATCATCCCATCCAGCGGCAGGCCAACACCCCAAATAACAAACCCCCTCTTTTTTTCCCTCTAATTTCGCAGTACAAATACACGTNAACACCCCAAATAACAAACCCCCTCTTTTTTTCCCTCTAATTTCGCAGTACAAATACACGTTTCCTCCATTTAAAAACACATATTGCCTACTTCCACCTGCTGTCTGGTATGCATATTTACCCAGGCACTGGCAAAGCGCCCTCCACAGACGCCAGAAAAAGATGCTGAGAGAGGGACAGACGGCGCTGCGGCACTGGGATGCATCAGTCGACAAAGTAGAACTGTGGTCCTTCTCACGACAAAAACGCAGCCAGAGAAGAGAACAGACGATCTACTTACTTTTTCTCGCATTAACAGAAATCCACAAAGCTGTCAGCGAAGTGCAGATGTAGAAAAGTGTCGGGAGTAACTGCGGCTGTCGCCATATTGTTGCTGCTATCTTCCTTCCCAGTGCGTGCGGCTACCCTGCATAATTGATGACTCTCAGCAAATTGTTAGGGAGTGTCGGTAAATGTCTTTGGTTTCAATAACGGACAGCAAACCGCAGCATCATAAGCAAAAAACACACAATAAGAAACACACATTTAATTGACACAGCTTGGCGAAGAAGGCAAACGTAGATCCTTTATCGTGATCTCCACTGAAAGTAAATATTTTAAGTAGACAATACTCTATAACTGATAATGGAAACTGAAGCAGTCCAACACCACTCTGGTTAGAATGGACATGTCAATCACCAATTTAACAATCCAGAGACAAGCTGGAACAAAACAATGACCAGTTGCACCAATGACCATTGGTTCATGTATCCCTAACTCTAACAACTTTGTTTCATAGATATGTCACTTTAACATGTTCAGTATCCATATATTGCTCAGACACATTGACCAAAGTTTTACATTTTATTGAATGCAGATTTAAAGGCTAGTGTCAGTGTCCCAACAACCCACTCCACAAATTAAAACCCTGATAGTTTAATAATCCTATCAGGACCCTTTTCCTGGAATCTCCCTTGGCCCTTCAGTGGCCCTCAGTCCTGTAAAAACACATCTTCTAAACGTCTGTTCTACATGAATGGAATACTTGGGCAGGCACAAAGTCAAATAACAAAAATCATGCTCCCTAAAGGATAAACCTTTTTTGATTTACATAATATTGTCCCCTTTTATGTAGTGCCACCCACAGGTTGACTTTAGCAATGTGTATAAAAATACCTCAAAATGTAATGTTGGGTCAGAAAATTGAATGGAAATTTGTGTAGGCTATGGATCATTAATTTAACTTTTCTCTAGTACCATCCTCAGGACAAATGGTTAACAGAGTACTGGAAATATCTCAGAATAAAAGCATAGTTTTTGAATACTGTTAGAGAAAAATCTATTTTTACTATGTATGTGTGTCTTCTAGACACCTTCTGACTCTTTGTCATACATTCACAGGATATGTATTCCCTTGAAGGCCTCTGTTCACCTGTTCTGGGTCATGAGACATTTAAATGTCAAGCTGTATTTTAGTATTTTAAATACAGGTACTAGTAATATCAAAGCCAAAAAGAGAGAAGCTCATTCTTTTATGTAACCTTGAAAAGGTGAAGAAAATGCCTTTCTCTTGTCACACACACACACACACACACACACACACAACTATGCCAGTGTTGTGTGAATTGTGTGCATTTCTCCCCTTGATCAATATTCCTTAATAAATGTACTCAAGTAAGACAAACATCTGATGCCACCAGTTTTTAATTCAACAGGACCAATATCAATGATCATGCTTATTCTTCTGCTGACTATTAGGTCTAAAGCTCCACTTTTGCCAAAACTTTGGTTCTTCAGATCAGACTGTAATGTAAAAGGTAACCAAGATTCACATGAATTACTGTAGATCCATCAGAAGATGAACCCTAACAATGTTCTTCTGACCTTCCTCTGCTACCACACTCAAGCCAGAATTTTTATCAATATTGTCCCTCCGTTTAATTTTAGTCTTCCAACAAGTATGTTTTCTGGTGTGTAATGAGCATTACAACCTCACAGGAGTGCTACAGTGGCTAAATCTTTTTCTTTCTCTCAATTTGTGCAAGGTTGAGAGTACAGTAGAATCAGGGTTTTATAAGAAATGTGTGCAAATATTGCTTGCATGCATATTACTGAAAAAAAAAACATTCAATGTATTGGAAATATTTCTGCATTTACAGTATAATGGATGTAGGATCTGATCTATAGTCATTGAGGTTGGAGGATCTGTTGGATATGGCCAAACAATGTCTCCATCTGGTGGAATTTAAAAGAACTGCAGCTATGGTCATGAGAAAAGTTCTAAGCATGTATTTTCAGTCATTAGTGGTTTCAATATTATGTGCATGGGGAAATATTGAGGAACGTGTACGAAATGGGAGTCAGGAGTTCGGTCGCTCAAGTTATGGAGTGCGACTAACCTTACCCACAATTCAAGCTGTCGGAGGTGGGATGGTCCGGATCGGGTTTCCCGGGTCAGATCGGGTG
This sequence comes from Lucifuga dentata, assembly GCA_014773175.1. NCBI lineage: Eukaryota > Metazoa > Chordata > Actinopteri > Ophidiiformes > Bythitidae > Lucifuga > Lucifuga dentata. The sequence continues at coordinate 24,690 of VXCM01003678.1, read as the reverse complement.
ACAGACAGTGTCGGATATGTATATGTATACATATACATATCCACCCACCCACGTATATATATATATATACGTGGGTGGGTCTCCAGAAACCTGGGCTGGCCGCCCAATTTCGCCTATAGCCCATGTGGGAAACACTGGACCCTTATTCCATATTTGGCTACTAAAAAAAGGAGCATTTACATAAGGCATAACTATAAAGCAAACTAGATGGTAAAAATCCTCAAGAAAATAGCCTACAATAAAAACTACAGCCGCGTCTATTCTAACCTAAAATTTCTAGATTCCGTTACTGTAACACGTTTGTATAGATCAGACTGTGTTCGGCTTTTATTTTAAAAATACGAACCGGATATTTTCATGGATGACATCCTGCTGCGTTATCTCTGTCTGCAGTTACAGATTCAACACCAACAATATGACTTTTTTCATGAGATTTTTTGTTTTACTTGTTAATTTGCTGTGCATACCCTTTCATCTGATGAAAGCGGTCGGCCTCTCCAGATTTTATAAGCGCGTCTTCCCGTTTTGTGTTCACAGCCTTTCTGTAATTTACAACAAGAATCTGTACGACGAAAAGAAAGCTCTGTTTGGTAGTCTGTCAGAGTACAGAACCCCTGCGGGACACCTGAGGATTCTGGAGATCGGCTGTGGTAGTGGCACTAATTTTGAGTTTTATCCGTCTGGGAGCAAAGTAACCTGCACCGACCCGAACCCTCATTTCCAGAAATTCTTGCAGAAGAGCATGGAAAAGAGCGGACACCTCACGTTTGACAAATTCGTCATCGCGGCGGGGGAAGACTTGGGATCAGTCGAGGACGAATCGGTGGACGTTGCTGTCGGTACGTTGGTTCTCTGCTCGGTCAAAGACGTGGCGCAAACTCTGCGGGAGGTGCATCGCATACTGAGACCGGTAAGTCGTTTGCAAATATGCGTCTATAACCTTAAGTTGAAATAAATTTGGGGTTATGACACAGGTATTAAAAATACACGAAACACGTTTTTAAACGACAGCCTACATCTGTTTCAGCTGCATGTCTAATTTATACATCAGCTGCACCTGTTGGTCTGAATATGGCAACTAATAATTCACTGTAACATTAAAAAGCTTGTTCTTCATGAGCCTGGTGTGACTTGAAAATTTGGTCCTCCAGAACTGCGTAACGTTACAGTAAAGTTAAAAAATGTCAGTCACTAGAGGGCGTGTGCGTGTGTGTGTGTGTGTGCGCGCGCGCGCGCAGTTCAGATCCGTTATCAAAGTAAAAGCAAAACGACCATATGAAAATATGCGTGCTTGTGGCTGTACAGGACGATGTGCAGAGTCAGAGACACTGATCCTTGTGCTAATATGGCTTTCCAAATTTCTGCCTCTATCTCCCTCAAAAGGCAGTATACCTTTAGAAACTTGCTCCAATGACCAGTAAACTGAATTTGATGTGTAAAACTGGTGGACTGCCTGGACTGGACTGTGGACTGGTGGACTGTAAAAGGTTTAACATCAACGTGTTTGAAAAGTAGGTTAGTCATTTAAAATAATGTTTTTCAGAATGTTAAAAATGGAAATGATTGCTAAATTAGATAATGTGTAAGCAGTATTTAACTGTGGTATGTTGTCTGCTCTAAACCTAGAGGTGCATCATTTTATGATTGTATCATCATCATGATCATCATCATTGAATGCAAAATCTGAACTGTAAAATCAACTATTTATAGCTGTTATAAATTCAGTAAAAAAGTACAACACTGAAATGTAGCGGTGCAGAAGAATAAAGTTACACAAAATGGAAATACTCAACTAATGTGCCAGTCTTTTATGACCTTTATTTTATTAGATGGGAAAGTTAATAATTTCCCAGTCAGGAACTAGCTTGTTAAAGACTACAGCTTTGGTATATACTATTTTATTTCATATTGCATAAAACGGCTTTTACTTTTATATTGGGTTATATTGTAATCTCAGTAAGAGGTCAAACATGCAAATATAGAGTTTTGTTAATGCATGTGATTATTATCGTACAGTAGTTTTTTAAAAAGAGATTTTCACAAATCTTTCTATGGTTTCCATGCTGTGGGAAAGTACCCTTAATAGATAATATATTTATAGTATTGTTGCATTATTTGACAGTTATTTAACAGTTGACATGCAGTGAAGAAAAATGATAAAGTTTAGGTGTTACAAAGAAAGTAGGATGTTTCATGGAAGTTCAAAATTTGCACTTTTCTGCCCTTGTCCTTTCATCATCATACACTTCAAAATATAAGCACAAGGATAAATAAATGAAATCTGGGAGGCTTTTTAATCTTTTCGACATCCATTGTTTTGCCTTTCTGTGGTTAGATAGTTCATATGAAGTTTCTTTGTTAACAGATGGGTAAAAATCTTTCTATAAAGTGAAAGATTGCATGAGTTAATGTCAATCACTGTTGAAAAGTGCTAAATTAAACGCTGTAAACTAAACTCGGTTATTTTTAAGTTCTTTTAGAATACAACTAAATATCATGACTGAATTTTGGTTCTAATCACATTCCTAATGTTTGCAGGGAGGAGCTTTCTACTTTATGGAGCATGTTGCTGCAGAATGCTCCACCTGGACATATTTCTTCCAGCATGTTCTCCAGCCTTTGTTGTACCACCTGTTGGACGGATGTCATGTTAACCGGACTACATGGAAAAATCTGGAGGCTGCTGGCTTCTCTGACCTCAGACTGAGGCACATCGAAGCACCGCTCTACTTCCTATTCCGCCCACACATCCTCGGCTATGCTGTCAAATAAATTGTGTCTAATGAGCTTTTCCCATCAGTGTAACTGAATGTACCAAGCACAAAAAAAATCTCCTCTCATATATATGTGTGATCAGCAATGGAAATAACACCAGTGTCTTTTAGATTAACATTATTTTAACTAAACCGTTAGTGCTGTTGTGTAATAAATGATTATACTGCATAAAATCTTACAAAAGAGAATATACAATTTTGAGTTTGTATGAAGACTGTGCAGAGTATCCTAAGCTTAATTTTTTTTTTCTCTTCCCCCTTCCTCATCTCCAAGTTGCATGCTGATAACTTCCAATCATTATAATATTTACTATATGGCATTATATATGTGTTGAAGGTTAGCAAATTTATAGTCAACTGATTATTGCTCTATATTCCATTATATGAAAATATTCATTAAAGGTTTATATTTTTGAATGGATTGGGTGTTTGTTTGGTATTTTAATATGAATTATTAGAGGATTTCTAAGAAATTCAACGTTTTGAGGACGTGAAATTTTACAGCCCACCGTTTTGTAGTAGAGTACAGCCTGTTAGCGCCATCGTGAGGACAAAGTGCAATATCGACAGGTGGACTCGAGCATTACAGTGCTGGTAATCTGTTTTACACTGTCTTTAGCGAGGCTTTGCGTGAGATCAGTTCAGTCCAGTACAAAAAGCAAAATGAAGTCTTGTGTTATTAAATTGTGCAAACTTCTATGCACGGCACTGACCTTTCCTTTATATCTAATGAAGATCGTGGGCTTATATAATGTCTACAAACGCCTGTTTCCGTTGCTTGCGTACAATGTAACATTTTCTTATAACGAAAAAATGCACGAAATGAAGAGAGAGCTTTTCAGAAACGAGCAAATTTGCAAGGGCCAACGGTACACTTCGTCTCCTGGAGATCGGCTGTGGCAGCGGGGCGAACTTCGGTTTCTATCCTGACGGCTGCACGGTAATCTGCACGGATCCCAACCCGCACTTCCAGAAGTACCTGCGGATGAGCATGGAGGCTAACGAGCACCTGACTTATGAAGAGTTCATCGTTGTGTCAGGAGAGGACATGGAGGGAGTGGAGGACGAGTCTGTGGACGTGGTTGTCTGCACTTTGGTGCTTTGTTCTGTCAACAACGTGCAGAGCGTCCTGCAAGAGGCGCGACGTGTTCTCAGAACTGTGAGTTTCAACGTGCTGCATTCAAGTGCTGTAGTAAATCGTAGATTTCCATGTGCTGCGTTCTAGATCCAGAATATGATCTGGATCCAGATGAAATTTTGGTCTATAATTCTTTGCGGAGGTATCTGCTCTCAGAGTGCCTTCCTGTTTTATTCTGTGGTCACTGGCTGTTTAGTAGGGCCTGCTGATGACAAAAAAAAACAAAAAAAAAAACACTGCTGATATTTGAGAAGTGTGCAGAGATCTAGGCACTTTTTTTTTTTTTATTGTCCTCCACAATGAAGTAAATTGAGGAATTTACAGATCAGCCCTACTCTACGTGTCTGTCCATCACACAAACCAATGCTGATAATTTGACCACGCCAGAGAACTAGATGTCATTCTTCCATCCTGGTATCTCTGTTACACATATTGACATGTTTGTGAGGCAATACAACATTGCTTTGTTATTACTAAATGGCCCAAATGGGAACTGCATCTTAAGAAGATAACCTGTCTTTTCCTTTAATTGCTTGCTGTCATGAAAAGACATTTTGCATGTGTCATTTTTGATTGCAGTAGGAATTTTAAATAATTTTGCATCAGCTCACAATGGCAAGCTCAAAATGATTTCCTCAAATATCCAATCTTCTCATGCCTTTTCTCTGCTTTACAGTGCTATCCGATTACGCTACATCAGTGCAATGCTTTTCAATTGCTGATGTCATCAAACATGTTAAAAATGTAAGAAGTTGATCAGGTTTATCTTACAGGGTGGAGCCTTCTACTTTATGGAGCACGTTGTGGCAGATCCCTCCTCCTGGACATACTTTTTCCAGCATGTGCTCCAGCCTCTCTGGTACTATCTTGGTGACAGATGCGATGATCTTGGTGACGACCACAAGGGCAACATGGAACGATCTAGAGACAGCTGGTTTCTCAGAACTTCACCTCAGACAGTTCCAGGCTCCACAGGTCACTTCAATGATAAGACCACACATCATGGGATATTCTGTTAAATGACTGCAGGGAGAATGGGCTCGGATGATGTTGCTCTTTATGGACTGCAGAAGGTAGAAACGTGCAATCTAATGCAATCAAATACAACAAACCTGCAATAAATCCAAGCTTTATGGACTTTATGTACTGATGTGTTGATTCAGCTGTATGGTATAGGTGAGTCTGTATTATAAATTATTTTCAGAGGTTTTTTTTTTATATGAAGTTCCCCTTCTGTGTGTAATAGGACAAAACACTAGAAACACTCATTGGTGTAATGCAACGATTTCAGTTCAGTTGCATATTCAAGTGGGAACACAAACACATTGTTATAAAACACTGGGTACGCCTTGACAACTTGCCTGGAGGCTTCACGTTATAACGTAAAGCAGTTAGCAGACAGATTTGCACAATCCTCTCATAATTGCTCAAATTCCCTGCAACACTCTATCATTTAAGTGTTGCCAAAAAAATGAAGCCTTAGAACATCCAGATGGCAAATTAAACATGTTTAAGGTGACATTACTTTGTCATCATTTCAGTTACTATGATTCAAATCTTTAGTTTAAAGGCAGCAGATATAATGTATTCCTTTATTGTGGCTGGCTGTTGACAACTATAAATTGATGGAAGATATTCAGTACATACATGTTGCTAATACCACTTTCATAGCACGTGACTTGTTAAATTAAGTGAATTTAGTGAATCAAATTTGTTACTGTTACTCTAATCAAGTCTCATAACCCAAAATATAATTTGCCTCTGAGAGACACAGAAGCTTTATCTACAACCTGGTCGGTGTGAGATCTGAAGTCCACTTACCACAAAGGAAAATTAAGGGAACTATGTCATATGTAACATGAAAATATATTTATTTACTTACAGAAAAAGCCATATTTCATACACTTTCTTCTTCCCCACCCCTCCCACGACATAAAAAATAAATATTACCTGGACACTTTGCTTTTTCCCTGATTGTCTAAGTAACTACCAAGTAACAACCAAACAAGCCATTCTCAATGTCGTCTTTGCTTTTACCCTTTATATTCCATTGTACAAAAAAGGAATGACAATTATAACATCTCATTTTTAGGGAATAAGGGAAATTGCTGGTTCACATAAGAAACAGGAATTATGTCTTTGTGTAGTAATCATATAGTCATAAATCTGCAGATGCTGTTAGACGATTTACAAAACAATCCAACAGCAACACTTTCAAAAACAAGTAAAAAGGAAAGGGATATATTTAGAAACTGAGACTCAAAGCTCAAAGCTCACTTAAAGCTCATAATTTCAAACCTGCCATATTAAAAATATACTCATATAAATGTTAGAGCATTATTAATTTTAAAAAACAGCTGATGGAAAAATGGCCAATTACTAATTCGTCTGTCATATATTTCTCACACTAACATCACTTCTCACTTTTGTATCAAACAGAGTAACAAAAACTGTAGAATCTTAGCCTGAAGTGTAAAGTGTTCCCAGAAACCCCACAATGTCCAAATGGCAGTGTTGTGCCACTGCCATGCTAAATTTCACTTCTCAACCTCTATAGAAAAAGGTTATCCTGTTTTAACACAATAAAGGTCCTTTAATGTTTTGAGTTCTTCAATCAGGGTCTTGTTTTGGTTCTCTAGAACAGCGACACGATTTTCCAGGCATTTAACATACTCCTTTTTCTTCCGTCGACATTCACGGGCTGCCTCTCTGAGGGAGGAAAAAAAATCCGCAGTCAATCCAGCTGAAAGATTATGCAGTGAGGACATACAGTAAGGGTAGTTACAGTAGTTTAGTTTACAGGATGTCACCTGTCCTCATAACACTGAAAATTTGCTGAAGCATCCAAACATCTGTAATACCACTGTTTAATAGCGCTAAGAGAAAACAAAGAGTTAAATTAATTCACCTGCATCCAGTCTTCTAGAATCAGATTTTTTTCCCATGTCTTTCTGCAAGTTTGCCTGAGTTCAATAGATAAAGTACGAGTTTAATTTATAGCGTAGTGAAACGACCAAGTTTTAATCACTCACTCACTCACTTTGCAGGAGTCTGCCAAAAGGGTGTCAGGTCTGTCTATTATTAACATCTCATTACTTTTAGTGCATTTGAGGTGCAACGTTCAGTTTCAACACCAAATACATGGTTCTGAAAACATGGTGAGCAGTTTTGTTGACAACCTGTGTGATCTTCTGACTACTAGTTTCTTGCTGGACTCAATTCTAGTATTGCTGCATCACCAAATCTCAAAGGCATTAGGATTTTCCCTAAAGTTGTCTTTTTGGATTTAAGATTATATGAAAAAATCTGAACCCTGAGGTACAAACGTTCTTTTTCATAATATCATGTTTTCCCCCCACTCTGCTGCTCTATCTTAACACAGACACCAGCACAGTCATCTGCTGTAACTTGAAGGGGTATTGTAGTACCCAAGGGAGTTGAAGCACACGTCATGTACCTGCAGCCACCTTTCTTCTATCATTTCCATCTATAAGTCATCTAAGAAATGGGTAATGCTGGAAATTATTTAACCCAGTCTTTTGAGCATCCAGTGAAACATAATGTTATCAGCAACTGTCATCTCCAAAATAAAAATCTGTCCAAGACTGAACGTAAAGTAGTAAACTTTCATATCAAGTTGGAAGCTGATCCTGCATTATTTATTATTGAATTATTCAAGACGAGCAACAATTACAGACATTCCCTTTGATTTCCCTTTGCTGTATTTATCTAGCAGTTTTTTCTTATTTAATATTTTTCTTGTTAATAATTTAAGTTGTACCAAGGTTCTGTCTTAATTTTCTTTGTCCATATTATCTAGGAGATATTAAATTGTTCCGACTCAATTTTTATTTTATTTTTACCATCTAAAACTCCAATATATCCTCTACAAATACCTATTTTTTGCCAGCCTGATTTCCCTCTTCAGTGTTGGATCATCAGACTTGCCCTGAGGCATTCCCATCGAAGATGCCATAACTACGGTCTGAGGCAGGGAGCTGGATGTGGGTGCTGTACGGATCTGATAGGTTTGCACCTCTCCCCCTGCACCTGAGCGAATGACAACATGTTAGTTGCATTTAAGCCCACTACGAGAGTTGTTGGTGTATGGAACACATCGTTATTTAAACACACTTTTAGACATGGCTCAATAAACAGCTTAGTAATCTTTGTGTCAGCATTTTCAAAGCTCAATTTCTACCTTTCTAATCACAACATAAAGAAAACAGTGCTGTAAATCTGAATGTCCTAAAAGGCACATTAAGTAGTATCCAATTGTAGGTCTTGTAAAAATGCTGACTCTTCGCATTAATTACACAGTGTACAGCGTAATGAAATTACCCTGGTGGAAATAAACCATGTAATATAAACACACTATTTTGTGTCTGTCCTGCAGCCAGCTTAGCCACCTGCTGGAACTCTCGCACACTAGACACATTAGTTGATAAAATTTGTAGCTGGTAAATTAGTAGGCTTAGAATATGCTGTGTCTTACTAACCTTGTACAACCACCTGGTTGCTAGGCACCAGTATCTGCTGGCCATCAGGTGTTTGAGCATACTGAAGGATGGTGGTACCCTGTTGGCCTGCACCAGAGTTGGCCATGGTGACTGCCTGTAGCCCCTGAATACCTTCGGTCCCTGGAGCGGCCAGCTGGATTGTGCCATTAGGGCTTATGGTAACTAGAACAAGCACAAAGATGGCATCAGAACTGTATAAAGCAATGTTAAAATCAGATAATGGCTGGCAAGGCTATTAACATGTAACACTGGCCTGGACAATTAATCTAAGGCCAACTCTTTTTGGTTTTCAGTAAGAAACCACAGACAACAAAGATTATCTTAACTATTATCTCTGGTGATTATCTCTGTAGCAATCTAAAATTAGCATTGTTTTTTAGAAAATAAAATCCTCAAAACCAGACTGTTACTGAGACCAGTCTTTTACGTGCAAATGCTATGGAAGTGAGAAGTACATACTGTATTGGCCGCTGCTGGTCTGGTAGATTGGGGCGGTGGGTACGGTAACGCCTGTCACTCCCGTGGATGCTGGGCTGTTAACCTTTCCCTCAGTGTGTGATGTCACTTCCTCAGATGAAAGGTCATTTAGGATTTTTCTACAAAGTGAAAGATGAGAGTACATTGGATTATCATCCAGAAGATTGCTTTTCTGTTTTTTTTTTTTTTTTTNTTTTTTTTTTTTTTTTTCTTTTTTCTGTTTTTTTTTCTACCTGTATGAGGGTCTTCTTGCCAGTATTTCTCTGGTCTTTTGGGCTGCAGATCCACTGTCTGATGAGTCCTGTGAATCTTCACTATCTGAATTCTGGACCTTCAACATGAAAGGTGAAGTTAAGAACACATACATAAATGATTGAAGTGGCCAGTGTACTGGCCACTTCAATCATTTATGTATGTGTTTTTTCACAGAGCAGAAACTAAATTGATTAATGGAACAGAGTACTTTTACATACTTTTAGAACATTTACATACTTTTAGAATCAATAATTAGCGTTCAGGTAAAAGATGCTGGTCTCACCTGCGTGCTCAGTGCCTGAGGGGACTGAATGACTGAAGACTGTGCAGACTGGATCACTCCTTGAACCTGAAACTGACCGCCTGGGAGCTGTACAACAGCCACAGAAGAGCCACCCAGTGACATCTACAAGAACACAGACATAATTCATTGAGTGGGTGTGTGTCACAGTAAATTCAAGAGTGCCTCAAAACTATAGTCAAATATTAATGGAAATATTAAATATGCTTAACTTTTAGGAAATGATTATACCTTTTTATCCAGGTAAACACAACATGGTTTGTTTTCATTATGCTTCTGTGTTAATTTACCTTTAATTTAAATAATCTTTACAGAACAGATATCACCAATTGTTAACTAGAGCAGACATTGTTTGAAGTAGTACAAAATATATGCTCACAATTTCATCCTTTTTAATTTTTTTTTTGTTTTTGTTCTTTTGATTAAAGGACCATCACAGATTTTATTGTGAAGACCAAATATTTCCATTGCAAACAGTAGTAGTAATAATAATAATAATAATTATAATAATAATAATAATAATAATAATGTTTTACAAGTCTTTTATTGAGTCAGTCCTCCCATTCTCTTTGCCACAATCCTTGGTTTGTAATTGTGCAAAACAGGAAGAAACTGCATAATACTCTGAAACAGACCAGTACTAGCTGAACAGTGTCATCTCCATGTCATTTTTGAAAAGAAGGTTCTCTAGGAACTTCAGTTTTTACCTTTGGGACATAGACATAAGCTGTCTAAAATGAGAAGCAATAAATATTAAATAAATATTTTACATTTTTTTAAATTCTTAAAATGTGGTCAGCCAGTCTCCTGCCTCCATGTCCTTTGCTTGTTTGCCAGTGTGTATATTTAAATTTGTATTTTTGTAGTTTACTGAACTGTGGGCTTAAGCTGAAAAGTGAAACTTATTTAGATGTTTAGATTACACCTGTTATTTCAACGACTATGTTTTACTCAATGTCAAGAATCTGGTATATGTTGAAATATAGTCATTGAAATATTGTTGAAACAACATGTCTTAATTTTTTGATTTTCAACAGATTTTAGTCCACTTTTGACCTGTAACATTGGATGTATTTACACTTGCAAGTCCTCAAAACCATTCTTAGTGGGTTACAGTATTGTATTTCACTAACTGCTGCACAACAAGGTACCCTCATAGGGACAATAAAGTGAACAGAGGTGACAACTCAGTCATCTTATCAGTATTCCATTTTTAAGCTGTCAGCAGATTTAAAGAAAAAATTAACTTGAGAAAAACACTACACTAAGGTGGAGATGATGTATTAAGTGATTAATCTGAAGGTTTTTGTTTCACTTTTAACATGGCAATCGCTGAAAAAACAGAGCAGCAATAATCATTGTCTACGATGATACGTTAAAGTATCAAATATCTATTACCTGTTGGGCTATCTGTGTGAACTGGGAGGCTGTGATGGCAGTGGTAGTGGGGATGGTGATAGTCTGTGAGTCTGTTCCGTTGCTGCCCTGCTGTACTTCTTCCATGGTCACTGGGAATAGATAATCAACGTTATGGTTTCCCAGTTTCACAATAACACCAAACTGTAGCAGGAGCGCTGATTCTACTGCAGCCTGCGCAACTGCTTTATAGTTGTTAGAATTAACCAGATTACTACGGGCCCAAGCGTTGTCAAATTATCATACCTAACATTATATAAAAGCTATATGCAAGGTTAAAAATGCTAACTTACACGCTAACTTAAAATGGACTTCCTCATTGGTTCATCCATGTTAGCCAGGCTTGTAACCCGAAGTGAGAGTACCTACGTTAAGCTAGGCCCCACAACCAAGACTGCTCGTTTTTACTATTAATAATGAGCTTAATTTTACAACTGGACAAATCATTTCCAACCATACGTTTAAAGTAAAATGTCTCCCCGCGTAGTTGTTACTAGAATGTTCGAGTTTATTAATGTTAACGTAAGTCGTTACGCTAGCTATCGTGAGGTTAAACAGGCAGTAACCAATTTTAAACATTTCAAAACACGTTTATAAACTATCTTTGAGGTGAGGTTCAGTACTACAGTTCACAGGATGGATGAGCTTTTGTCTCAATGAGCAAATATGTGTAACTATCACTGGCACGCAAGTTACCGCGTCAATAGACGTCAGCGATACGGGGAGCCATTAAGCTAACTACACCTTCCCTTTCGTAAAACTGCGAGGAGCTGACGGAGCAACAGCCGCCATTACTCCCACAGCGGGACTTGCAGCCGGAGCTCCAGCGATCTGTTAGCCAACATTTACCTTCCAGTGGCCGCGGAACTGCTCAGGCTCACAGCGTGGACTAACAACAGCAACTCGTGTGTATAATATGAGATAGATTAGGAGTTAAATGTTTAGCACCGGCTAACAGCTAAAAACACAAAGACGTCAGTTATAAAAAAAAAAAAAAAAAAAAAAAAAAAAAAAAANCCCCCCCCCCCCCTCAGAGGAAATGGGCGGGGCTGCCTAACGACATATGACACATTTGCGTCTTTAGGCTTTGTGATTGGTCGAACGGTTTTAGGCGAAAATCTTTTAAAACCAGTATTTGTATGTCAGTTTTTTAAAAATGTATTTACCGGTAGGTATTTTTGTTTATTAGTAATTGTTTGACCCCATTGTTCGACTCTGTTCTCAAGTTTGATTTCGTCTGATGTGTTCATTTTGTACTATTTGTTCAATATTCTAAAAAACAAACAAAACAAAAAAAAAAAGCCTTACAAATACCCCTTATCTAATAAAGGAAATACATTTTTAAAATACCGCACAGCAATTATTCTGCTAATTCTTTTACTGACAAATATTTGGAATTACTGATCTTTGCATCTTCTGTACTTAACAGAAAGAACCGATTCTTCATTGTTTTTCATTGCAATAGTCATAATTTTTGACAAGAACTTGCTTTACTTACTCTCTTTTGTTGTAATAATACACCTACACATAGGTATGTTAGAAATGGCCACATTGCTACAACTGAAAATCTTCATCCCATTTCCTTTTCAGGAGGTCTGTTCTGAACTCCCTGTTGTTTAATAATTCAGTGAACCATCAAGATTACATAATATTTTAATCCTGTTATTCTAAACTCCTGAATAATGAATGTCAAGACACCAGAAACTTAAAATGTTTTATTTTATTTAGTATTACTTTTACATAAAGTATAAAACAAAGTACCACAAACCAAAAAGAAAAACATGAGAAAATGGGGAGCTTCTTGCCATCTTTACATGAGTAAAATATCTCCCTAGTCTCAATCGGTGGATCAAATCCTTTTGCATTTGTTTGGAATTCACCAGAGAGTTAATATAGAAAACATTCCAAGAATGATTACAAAAATATCGATGGAACAACTCAACAGCGATGAATACAGTCCTAATTACACAAGTTGTTAAATTTTATTAGTCTTTTTTTTTGTTGTTATTACAAATTGTATAACCATTATGTATTTTCACCAGACTGTGCAAGCTTTGAAATGAAGTTGCACTGCCATTAGATTTGCATAGTGTGTAAGAACTCTTATGGAGCAGAGCACAAACCAACGGAAGACCTTACAGACTTCCCTTCAAAGCAGGTAGACTGTAGATGGACAGAAGGTTGTAATTAATCCCTATTCTCACTCACTACATTTGCAAGATCTGCTTGAAAAACAAATGACTTTATTTTGAGAAACAACTTTTTAAGGATAGTATTCACAGATTGCACCAAGAGACCATGTGGTCCATCCCTGGGTTATCAGAGGTTTTTTCCCTGAATATACAATTATATAATTCTATATATATATATTTATATAGGTGTTTACAAAAAATATCTCTCCCATTATTGTGCCTCATTATGTGCCACAAGCTCATTTTTTTTCCTGTGTTTGAGTCATGCAAACATTCTGCTGCAAACTTCAGAGACAAGGTCAAAGCTCATATGTGATACTATTTGTCTGTTTTTCTAGATGGAATTCATAACAAGGCAAAACCTGATGGCTAGCATTTTATCCCATGTATTTTGACGTAACGTAGGATAAATTAGAATTTAAGTAGGAAGGTATAATCAAATTACAAACATAGTTACAACTGATCAGAGTACAGTCATTTAAAAGGACAATTTTTTTTGTGTGTTTACTGTGAAATCAACATCTTCTGATTAAACAAATTTCTAATATTGTGTTTGTCATGGTTAAATGTTATTATGGGACACAGATACAATTTTAAGATTAAAAAAGAAATAAATACTCCTTGTATATGCTAAAAAAACAGGTCATCATTGATAGTCCATCTCAGATAATAAGTAAATTGTGACAAGGAGCACAATGAAAGCACAAACTCGTAGGGAAAATAGAAAACATTAATTCTGCAAAATTTCACCCCTTCTTTTTCCTACAATTAACTAATATTATTTGCCAGGAAATTTCAGATGTGGCTCAGCTTTGCATTCAGAAGTGCTTATAATTCCAGTGAATGAACAGAGAAATTAATCCAGAACCACCAGGACTAATCCAGAACCATCACTAGCATCTGTTGATTATAGCCTTCTCCATAACAATGTTGTTAGTATTCTAAGTAATTCTTTACAAAAAATTCCAAAAAGCAGCTGGAATGACCTTTGACTGTGGAGAGGAAATGGAAAAGGTCAGTCTCTCAAACACTTGCACTGTTATGCAATACAAAATCAAAGGACTTTTAACAATTTAAAAACATCATGGCAGACATTGGATTGTGGTATTTTTACTTTTTTTTTTTTTACAAAATAAGCTGTCAAAGTGAATGCTATGAGTGAACTTTTTTGTAAAGTTTTTGATGGCCTACAGAAAAGACTCTGGTGTTAACATCGATTGTTTAGTTACAGGATTCCTCAGAATAATATAGCTCCTGAATCATTAGTAATAATGCCTCATTATCATATTAAAATAGACAATTTCTGAGAAAGTGCAGTGTTATATTTATCCTGACTTAACAATGCTTTAAAGTTAGCTGATACTTCAATGTCAAACTGTTAAAATCATATTTACAATCTTCTTTCTGCTACTCTTTCTGATAGCTAGGTTAACCTCCCAGAGACTGAGACTGAGAGAGATGAGTGCATTTATACATTTATACAATTATAATATCTATACAATAACATACAGTATCTAAAATAAAAAGAGGCCTTTATAAATACAGTAAAGAATATGGCCTCATTCATCTTTTCTTTGAATCCCTTTGGATAAATTTCAGGATTTTTACCAGTATTCAAAGCCAGAAGAGAATGAATACACTGCCAGTAGCAAAAGATTAATTAAAATTAATACAGGAATGTATGGCTGAAGTTTTATAAGGCAGGAAATACATATTAGGGAAGAAAAGTTGTAAAATCTATTTGGTTTCAATATTGTAGTACAATATAAACAAAGTACAGTACATACACTGAGAGTGATTATTAGTTTCATGATTTGCTTTTACGTATGTGTCCTCTTTTATCGATCAGTGTTAGTAGGAACTGGCTAAGCTCAGCACATGCACATGCACATTTATGTATAGAGATATATGAATGCTGCATGCAAAAATATTCCAACATGTTGAAGTATAGTAACTCTTGCATTTGTATGAAGAGTGTTTTAAGAGGAAAGAGGAGGTTTGTCCAAAATAAGCAGATAGATGTTTACAAAGACATTAATATGCAATTAATTTCAAAGGTGTGTCTTTGTCAAACACGTCACTCTGTCCTTGCTGAAAAGAGTGCAAACAGGATTTTTTTTTCATGCTAAAGCAGTCTTTATAGTCGTTGTAGTCTTTTTGTCTATGTCCGAAAATTCTGTGTGTATAACACATTGAACAACTCCAAACATGACAGGTCCAGCCACAGATGTGCTGGTGTGTCACAGGGAATAGTTGGCAGCAATTTGGAACTGTGCTTTTGCTTCACACCATCTGCAAAACCAGTAGCTGAATGCCAGAATACTGGTCTTGCTGCCAAACTGGATGATGGCCAGTCAAACCCAGACCACAAGAACCCCTCACATGTTATAAGCAACATAGATGGGATCCAGCTGGTCAGCAAGGAAAGAATCACGAAGGTGCATGCGTTGCTTCTCTCCCCTGGAGTTGATGGGTATAACTCCCGGATCTACAATGACCACCACACCCACGATGAGGTGATGCTCCTCTAGGACCACGTTGGTTATCAGAGGGACCAGGTCCAGTGCATCCTGCTCAGAGCCACACAGCTCTGACACAACCACCAACAGGTTGGTCCAAGTAAACACAGCACTGCAATGAACAAGGCCAGGGTGACTAAGAGAGCTGAAGTTTAAGACTGAAGAAGTACATAGTCAAATAAAAGTAGACAACTTTAAAGTTATCAAAATACTTTAAAATAAGTAACCAGTAATATGACACCCACTCTGTGTAATTTGTACAAGGATTTGGAAAACAATACCACAGTTGCTGTAAATTTCTCAGAATATCGGGGAGGAATGCAACTTAAAGCATGTTTGTCTCCCAGTATGCAAAAAGCTTCTGTGTGCCATTGCGCAACTGGAATTTAGTAGTCGATTTTATTAGGAAAGAATCCGGATCTTAAAAACAGCAAAGTATTTGACAAGTAGATACATGTGCTGTATGTACAGTCAGAGCATTCTCACCTCTCACCAATACTGCGGTGAGCCCGGGATACCGAGGTTTCAATGTCAGTGGGGTGGTAACGCAGCCCCCTCAGCTCCAAGGTCTCATCCAGTGAGCCCACCACAAAGAGGGCATCATGCCGATCTGAGCACAGAGATACAGTCATCAAAAATGACCCAGAAATTCATTCTTTATCTTAAACGTTGTCTTCTCAGACATGTGAGACTATGCAGAGTCATCATCTCTGTATTATATTCTTATCATCTTCCTAAACAAACCCAGTATTCCCCTCTATTCTTTGAAGAACGCTCATTAATAGACTTTCTGTATGTTTTTTTCCAATCTGGCCAGATTTATTAAATAATTAAACTCAAGTCAGACATCTGAGTCCAAGACTATTTTTTTCAATGCCTAACATTTGAAGTCTATTTGAATTTAACTCTAGGCTTTAGCTCTGACAAGGTTTGTTTACCCCCACTGGCATCCAACAGCTCGGTCCTCTTCACAAAGCCCAGGTATCCAGTCCTGGCCCATAAGGTCTGCGGGTCTCCAAAACTGAGCTTGGTGTTGAAGTGGTCAGCCTGAAGGTTCTCTTCTCCGTAGATGGTGTAGTAGCCACTGGCACTGTGAGGGCTGTTCACCCAAATCTAACAGCAAAGCATGCATTGAATCATTGTCTGCACTTGTCATTACAAAAGAAACAGCACCTTTCCTCAGCTCACCTCTCCTAGATGAGAGTCACCAAGCGGGCCTCTGGTCTCTGGATTTACAATTATCACCTGGACACCTGGCAGTATCTAAGGATGAAGAACCCATGCATATATTGTCACACTGTTAAACAATTTACAAATTAAATCTTTGCCATGCGAATATACACAAAACATTTCACCTTGCCAGACTCCATTAGAGGAAGACTCTGAGGTGCTCCTCTCTCCACTAACCTCACTCTGCAAGGGGCAGAAACACACACCCACATGCAGATGTAGATGCATGCAAGTACACACAATCATTCATAATTAAAATTCTACAATACACTGATTTCCTGGCAAAATTAACTAAATTAACAAACTAAAACTTTTTTCTAATGAGGTTTATCCATACATCTATCCTGTTCAAGGTTGTAGGGTTTATGAGGTTTATGTTCAAGGTTGCAGGGTTTATAAAATACTTTTTTCAATGACCTACACACTCTTAGGTTAAAATAATATGTGTGTTCTCACCTGTCATGGCGGAGGGATTTCATGTCCACATACACTGTACAGGGATCAGGACCAGTGGTGCCCTGTAAGAACACTGACTATCAACATCTGCAACATACAATAGTTCCTGCTGGATTTCACTATGTATTATTCACAGTGCACTTATGTGATGCCAGGTGTTGGTTAGTCTACCTGCAGACAGATGGCCAGGTTAACCCTGGAGCCAAAAGCAGTGCTGACAGCTCTAGGTGACAGGCCCAGGTCTTTAAACAGTTTGGAGAAGGAGTGTGTGAGTGTCAGACGAGGGCGTTCCTCTGCTATCACCACACAGCCTCGCACGCATGACAGGTTCACACCACGGGCCTAAAACATCCACAGAGATCAAACCCATGAGTATGATTCTATCTGTTTCACATATGTGACATGTTTTTTTCTTTCTGAATGTATCATAATATCCTGACCTTAAGTAACTCTGTCTGCGTGCCCAGGCCTTTAGTGCAGAGCTCCATGACAGAATAGGAGCAGAAAGTGTCTCTGATACGGTACTGACTGAGCGTGCTCAGCCACAGAGACAAGCAGCTCTCCAGCTCAAAGGGAGGAATCAAGATGGACTGGTGACCTGAGTAAACACTGGAAATGGCAAAGAAAAAGTGGATTGGTGAAAGAAAAACAGAACATAGTAGAGACCAACACTGGTACATAATACGAGTAACGTAGGGGAAAGTTTCCAGTACCTTGCAAGGCACCACAACACAAAGCCCAGACCACAGTAAGGATCCAGGCAGATGGCTATTTGGCGAGAGGAGTAGAGTTCACACTGCAGCTTTATAGAGCGACAAAGTGCACTGACTGCTGCATGAGAGATCTGAAACGAACAACACACATGAAAACCTCAGAGGAAACCTGACATTCATACTGGTGTATATCCTCAGCTATCTTGTCTACTTTTGTGAATTCTTTTAATTTCTAGAACACTTTTGACATCCCTAAAATTCCTTAACATTCTGATTCCAATTTGCCAGCTCAGGGTTTATGCTTCACTATGTGGTGTGCTAAGGCTGAACAGACTTTTGCTCAGGGCAGGCTTATTTCAAGTACAACACATACATCAATAGACTGAACAGAGCATACCACTACAAACAAATAAAGATCAAATAATAGATGTCATTTGTCATTGTCAGATGCCATTTTTTTCATGAATGCTTCTTACACCAGAATGGACACAGTGCTGTCATAGGTCATTGCTTCTGATTTTCAAACAGAAAAAAAACATGGCCAGTTTAAGACTGAGAGTGTTATCACTTTTTCTGACAAAAAACTGAATCACTGTTGCAGAATTGTATTTACTTTTATGTCTTAACAGCAATTTAGACAATTGTTCACAAGCCGTGGTGACTATCATCATTATCTAAGCACTCTCTCCACTAGTTCACTGATTGGTCTCACATTTGTGTCACATGTCAACTTTGATCATTTCTCAGAGGCCAGTTTCTAGATTTGGATATAGAAAACTGAGCTAATAAATTGTAGTTTGGTTTTATGACACTATACTCTTAAAGACTAAGAAAAAACTGAATTCCACCATTCATGTAAATGTAAGGTACACTGCCAACAATGTATTAACTGTATTTTATTAGCAATGTCCCACAGCACTCCTATTATGGGTCTAAGCTTTATCAAAACAAGATTCACATTGTAATATGTATGTAGAGTCTTTATAATAAAACATGTAGGAACACAGCAGCTCTTCAAGAGCTTTTGTATACTGAATAATGAGCAAGAGGAAACACAACAGGATTTGAAATGACGTGTTCTGACCTTGACCCCAGTCAGCATGCCTGTAGTGGACACACTGAAGTCCAGGTAAGCGATCATCTCTGCTGTGGGCGGCTTATAGATCTGCGGAGGCCGGCGGCGTGGAAGGTCATCTGCAGACACAGACCATTGTATGTTTATAAAGAAAAAAATACAGACAAATTTTGTTGAGCTCTATAAATTCTTATAAGCAGTTACTGTTACTTTGCATTAACAGATACTTGACTGAAATAATATGTAATGGTTAGACAACTTTTATAATGTTCTGTACATCAGATCTAGGCAAAGTAATGTGATATAAGCACTGTCACAGCCAAATAGTTTAGATTGTCTGTTGGTAAGCAATAATAAAGACATTACAAAGTTTTTGATGCATGAAAAGGTTACGAGTCAAAATATGAGCTGAATTTTAGATTGATGGTGATGCCAGAAAATTAAACTATTAAACTCAAAATGTTAGCCTTCATTTCTGTACTGACCTCTGTCTTTATCTAGCTTATGTGCCATTTTTCAAAAAAACTGAGTCACATTGACAGGCTGCCATAAACTCTCATTGTAGAAAAAAGAAAGATGCATCTCTCAAGAAGAAGAGCAAGGACATTTATTTATAGATATGTCTGTGTCCGTTTCAATGTCAGTGTATAAGTCTTTGCATGTATGTTTGTGCTTTTGAATTAATGCATGCTAAAGAACCTGATGATCTTTTGGCATCTTACCCGTGTCTATAATTGTTGGCCATGTTTTAATGTTCACTGAGGCAGCGGCCTCTTTGGCGCGCAGAGTCCGCATGAGATTTTGCGTGGTAAGAATACACACTGCTTTACTGACCTGGTAACAAAATACAAGCAAGACAGTTTTCATTTGAATGGGAGAAGCTGATAAAAATAAATAAATAAATAATAAGTAAATGAGTGCTCAAACCCCAGATGTAGATTTTTGCAGTTTGCAAAATACAAATGCACTTACATCAATAATCATACGGACAGTGGGCAGCGTGGCTGCCAGGTTCTGAGGGTGTGGAGGTCTGACATTTACGGGAACACACCCAGCATAGAGACAGCCATAGAAGGCGGCTATCAAATCAATGCCTGAAAGAAAGATGGAGGACAAAAAAAGAGTAAAAAATGATAGGAAGCCACTACAGTGTCATAGTAGTTAATCTCATTGGGAATCAATCAGGAGGATACCGGGGGGATAGAGGAGCACTACATTCTCTCCAGTGTTGATGCCGCCTTTCTCTGTGAGTGCTGCAGCTATCTTCTCTGCTCGTTTGTGAAGCTGGACGCAGGTTGCTGTGCCCACTGTTACCCCCTGGAGGACAGAAAACAGTGGTGCACATTTGTGTGTGTTATGTGATTATGATTAAACTGATTAGATACTGCAGTGATTATGTTTTTCATACACGAGTGTGGTACCTTGGCATTAAGAAGCACATAGAGGACATGGTCTGGGTCTGTCTGTGCCCTCCACTGTAGAGCCTCTGTCAAATACTGGTGCTGAAGAGCAAAGAAATAACCATCAGATCCACAGCACATCTGAGGGTGTGTCACTGTATTACAAGGGGCAGCCATGGAGAGCATACAGTACAGAAGGTGAGATTTTGCTGATGGAAAGAGCTGATTTAATACACCTAAATAAAACAAAATACAGCATATAACATAAACTAAAGGGTTTGGAAACTAACTACTGCAGTTTCTGGCATGATTTATCACTTGCTAAATGCAATGCCTACTCAGAGCCAATATAGCTTTTAAAATAATGAAGAAGCAAAAAGTATATCTGCAGTGAAAGAAGGGGAAGGAACAGAAGGTACACATATCTGTTACAGATTAAAATAAACATGCAGATCCTTGCTTGTGTGATATTTTTACACAAGACAAGTAATTCTGATATGGATGTGCAGCAACACATAAAAAAAGGGAAACCACAGTACAGTATAAATTAAAGCATGACAAGTGTAAACAAGGGTGCACATTATGCTGCAGAGCCACAACGCTTACCATCACTGTGGGCCACATACAGAGCTACATCCAGGCAGAGATGAAGGCAGAAAGAGAGAGAATCCAGATTTCATGTCTATAAAATTAAGTTCTGACTAAGCCTGGGTCACTGCTATATTATCAGTGGAGGGTCTTCAACACGGTTTACACATTTTGAGCAATGCTAACAATCATTTGCAGGCACAACATTTCTTGTTTGTTGTGAATGACATGCATGTGGCTCTATTCAAAGTTGGAAATGTGGTATAAAAAATTAGAGATTATAAGTTACTGGTTGGTTTAAAATGAGAGTTAAGTATGCCTTCATTTTACCTTCCGGACGAGATCCTGGTCTTCAATCAGGCCAAGATCCCTGCCTGCAGCCTGGGCGATCCTCTTCCCTGCCACCAGGTTACCCACCAAGACGGATGCCGGACCTACACCAACTACAAGAAAAAGAATGGGGGTGGGGAGGGAAATTACTTTATTTTGGTCTACACACAACACTGAGGAGAAAATTCAGGCTGCTTTGGTTAGACAGTCAGTGTCACACTGGCTAAGATTGTGTGATGTTTCTGAGTTTGGGTCTACTTGTATATGCCAGGATTGTTCTTTTCCTAAATTCAGTCAGCAATTTCTTTCAACTTCAGGGACATTTATTTTATCACATTAGTGCTTCATACACACTTTTCAAGCATATTTACACACACTTACCTGGTTGCTTCTGGCGAGGCTTGGGAAGGTTGGTGACGCAGGTATGGGGACACATAAGGATATTGCAGGGGTGGAGATTGCCCTCTAAGAAAAACTGCTTGGTGTCAGAGATGTGGATGCCACCCAGGGGTGTCTTGGGTAAGGTGTTGGCAGAGACCAGAGCCAGGCAGTACAGGCCCACCTGGTGGATACTGTCTATAGCCTACAAAGAAAACGAGGCAAATTTTGACCTGGTTAGTAATAGTGTGTAGTGAACTCATGTGACTCATGTTCTTACAAAACAAAAGCATTAATTTATTATTCTTCCTGTAAAAACAGTGGAAGAAGTTATGAAGTGATTTACTTGAAGCACTCGGCTCATCCACTGGAAGCTGTCCTCCTCACTGGCATCTGGCCTCTGCTCTGCCACAATCACTACCCTCTCATCATAGAACACTGTTACTGAAAACACAGCGATCCTGACACATACACACCAGACACACACACATGTTAGTAATATTCTGTTTTTGCAATGTGTCTTACTCTGATGAAGGAAATGTGACCCTGACAATGCCCAGATTGAAACATACAGGTTAAACATCAACATGCCTGCAGTCCCTCTTTTAAACCACCAGGTGTCAGTAGCGATACAGGCATATACACTGGAAGGAATAATTTGGTGGTCTTATTGTGCCATAACCTTCTATGCTTCTACTGTCCCACTACTAGAGCTTGTTCCAGTCTGAGTCTAGTTCCAAGTTGGTACACACCAACATACACACACAAGCACTGTTTAAATAGTTTTAGCAATAGAATTGAAATTATTCAAATTCTTTAAGTGGACTTCAGATTCACTAAAAGTCTACTAATTTGTACCCCAACCCTACCAGCCTCTCTTATGTTCTGATGCACCTCCTGCCCTCCTCACCTCCCACGGTAAACGGTCTTGACTGGTTCCACAGCAAGAGCAGTGGCCACCAGGTCATCAGCATTGTGTCTGCGTCTGCTCACCATCAGCAGACCCTCAATCTTCCCCACAACAAAGATCAGACTGCCCTGTGTAGAGTGGAGGACACACACAGCATGGTCATTCAAAGCATACAGATCCATTCAAAGACACAGAGAAAGGAGTTTTCCAGGAAGGTTCAAGTTACTACTGACATAGATGCTGCACTGTAATGCATCCAGCCAGTAATGCTACTTACTGGGCCAACAAATCCCAGGAGTCCTGACCGCACAAATGGAATCTCTCCAATGGGAACTCCACTAGCATTAACCGGTATCACCTGTGCACAATGATAGCACACATGGTGATACCGCACAACAAGAAAAACAAAATATAGAAACGTTATACAGTATGCGATTGGACAAACAGAGACATGTCCTGGGCATAAGTCTGGTTTGTACCTCAAAGGTGTTCTTAGTGACTCCAGGCAGGCCATAGTACATGGTGCCTCCAGCACGGGAATTTATTATTATCTCTCCTATCTCATCTGTTTTACACAACTGAGGGGGCCCGTCAGGCTTCACAATGCACATGAGAGCTGGAGACACACAAAGGCATCATTTGGAAAAGTAATGACAATATATATTTCAGTCTACAGTCTTCGATGTAAATGGACATAACTAATACTCAACGAACAGACTGCTGCCATATACTGTATATGTCATTTATTTTTTAATATTTTCTTTGCCTCTTATTTTTCCTTCTGTTCTCACCTCCAGGCATGACATGCCCCACATCTTGTACAGTGAGGGCAGAGTTTTTGTCTTCGGTGTTGACCCTAATGACACTGTGACTCAGGCCACCCAAGGAAAGAATGGCACGAGCAGGGAGGGGTGCGCCCGGCACCCCTGGTCTATACAGGAGAGAATTGATCATGAACAGCCAAATCTCCTTCATTTCCAGGATATCTCATCCTTCCATCCCATCTGTTCTTACTGTTAGCCATCTGCCCATCCACCCATGTACTGTACACCATCACATACAATAGTCAATATATTCATTCCCCCCCTACCGGAAAATGAAAATCAACCTTGAGAGAAGCAGTGTGTCATGTTTTTCCTTCATCATCTTTTCTTAATCATCACATCATGTCCTTTCAGGGTCTTGGATTGAAATGATGGTGTAAGGCACTTTGAAGATGGGAAGTGTTTGTATCTGAATTTTTGTACCACATGTTCATCATCACAATGTTGAAATGTTATGTTCAATAAAGCAATTTACTATACCTGCGTATAGCTACTGTCATGGCCTCAGGGGATGTGGCACATGGACAGATGACCTCAGGCTTCAGGCCATGGGACTGGAACACATTCAGAAAGGCATCACAGGAAGACACGGACCCTGGGAAAAAGAAAAGGACAAAGTGAGAGAAAGTGCAAGAGGGAGAGGGAGAGGGAGAGGATTCAACGCATTTCATCTGATCTGTGGTGTTTCAAAAGAGCTTCTTTTACAAAGCTCAGAGGCCATGTGAAGTACTCACAAGGGTTAGCACCATCAGCAACAATGAGCATACGTAATGATGCCAGGCTGGTGTCTTTTTGGTCCCGATGGGCCATCATGGCCCAGTGCAGGTCACGGCACTTCACCAAAGCTGCACGAGCTACATGAGGATAAGAGTGGTATGACAGATTAAACACTAAAAATATGTACTGACCATTTGCGAAATTGGGAGATCTATGTAGTTTACCTTTATGAACATGGACTCTCTGGACCCAAGAAAGAGGACAAGCCTTCATCACTGCATATGGAACACTGATTGTATGTATCCTGTTCATCACAGCCTGGAAACAAACAAAACCTGCTTAAATAGGTGGTACTTTGTGATTTTGTATATATTTCCCCCAAACAACATCAGACTGTCTGTTAAATTATATTCTTTAACACTAGAACTACCAAGGCGGTCATTTTGACCGTTTTTAAATTTTGCAATGTAATAAATT